>JAOVVB010233973.1:0-10035 GCA_028570985.1 Heterobranchus longifilis | reverse complement strand
GGTGTATTGGCTTTTTACTCATGAAGGTTTTGTAGAGTGTAACAGTTGGAGGGGCTGCAGTTCTGACACATGAGAGCAGAGGAGAGGCTGCAGCACCTTCACCAAGACGTTAAAAAGTATCGATAAAATAACGTCGGAGCTATGGTCTTTAATCTTGTTGCCCCGGGGCCCGTTTAGCACTGGGTTTCGGTACCCATCCCTATGGGAGGGAACCCGTTTTGGTGGAACACCTCCACGAAAATGTTGTAAACATATTATTTGTAGATCTTTACAATAATCTACCAAAAGAACAGAGCAGCCCTGCCTTATTACAAGATCCAAATCTTCAAAACATGTCATTTCAGCGTGTAGATTGATAGCTCGGAGGTTGTTTTTTTTTCTGTAGCGAAGGGTCTTTGAGAATGGGGAACACAGACTTTCTGTTTCCCTTCACTGTTCGCATAGTATGCCAGACTATGGCTGGTCCAACAAACTAGGCTAAATAAGTTAATGTCATACTGGTAAACCTGCTAATAACTAAAAAAAAAAAAGTAAATAGAACACAAAAAGATAAAAAAAAAAAGAAGAAAAAGCTTCTCTGCCTTAATGCGTTTGTGAACCATTGTTGTTCGCATGTTTGCAGCGTAGCCCTTGTAGACTGTAGCACAGTGGAGCCAACTGGCCCTGGAATACAATGCTGGACAGGACTCAGACGACTTTAAAATACTACTTTAAAAAATGTCAGCAACTTATACAAAGGGCTCATTGATGTCAAACTATATAAATTCTAAAATGAAGAATTTTTGAAAAATCTTTGCATTCAGCATTTTAAAATGTATTTAAAAGACTACCAAGTCCACCAAAACACAAAATGCTAAATGAAGGTCACAGGGCCCTTTTAAGTGGCACCAGACAGACAACACTGTAGGAACACAGCAACGCCACCAGAATAGAGAGGTAAAGGAAAACGGCATGCACAACCCACTGCATATTAAACCAGATGCCAAAGCAATCTGGAAACTTTGCTTAAAGTGTAGGGCGTAAACAGTGTTGATATAGAAATGTGTTAGTTGCTGAGTATAAAGAAACAGTTCCTTATGAGTCGAGTAGTTAAAGAATTCTTACCCCATCCTCAAGTTCTATGCTCTGAACACCCCAACCTCCTCCGCTGCTCTCAGCAAGCAAAACAGATGAATTCACTAGAAAGGTAACAAGCCGACACCAACAGAAACCACACCTGTAAATTAGCTAACAATGGCAACTGCTAAAATAAGATAAACCTCTACTGTATTTTTAGCAAAGGAGTTGTAAGTTAGTTTACACGAGTCGTGTATAATGATGCAGATAGGGAGTTCATAAGGGCTCCTTTTAGAATCAGCGAGCTAGTGTTACCGATCTGGCTAATTACTAAATGTCAGTTGAACTGGGCTCAGGTGTGAGTCAAGTCTTTTGGGGCGACGATACATTATGGGCAGGGCCTTCAAATAACCTCTCAATCCCACCATTTTATGGACCAGATGTATCATGGTCCTATACTTTGTTCTGCTCACTAGGGGTGTCGATTCAATAATCATAGATCGAGTATCATCAATGTAAAGTGAAAACATAGATACTATCATCATCTTTAAGATATTCCTTTATTTTGAAGTTGCCATGTCAATAATTAAACGGTCATCAAGGGCTCTTTAAGTTAACTGAAATGTGGCACTTTATATTGAACAACAGGGGGTCTATTTTTATTCTTTTTATTAAAAAGAATACTTGTTTTTCATTTAAATGTCTGGAACAGCTCAGTAATAAAATTGTCAAATAATTTTAGTTTATATAAATGTAACTGTGTTAAATGTGCATATGATATTGTCTCGTATCGATCGCAGGCCCCTGAAATGAAATCGTATCGTGGCAGACTTTGTGATATCAACAAATACTGTATCGTTGTCCAAAGAATCGATGTAACATATTATTGTGATGAAACAAAAGTAAACATAACATGCATAGAACCTTTTAATCTTCAACATGTCACTGCTTTAATATTATTAAAGAATAATGTTGGTATTAAAGCAGTGATGTGCACAACAAAAGCCTAGGACATCATTACAGTTTTAAGGTAAACATCCCCCATGTCCTTCACCTCTTTATGCTGTTTTTTTATCAGGCATCAGTGATGGGGCACAAAGAGAATGGAAAATGTTTTCCTTTTTGTGAGTCAAAAGGATCTAGTGTAACCCTCTTGTTCACTGTAGCTCATTATTAGGAAGCGTTAACAAGCTCGTGTTCAGGCAGAGGGAGAATAAGTACACAGTAATTGACTCCTGGCCTCTCTCATCGCATTAGAGGCCCAATAAAATGGGCTCTGCTTTCATACGCGTGCAAGATGACTGAGAGAACATGCTTGTCTCATTTGTCATCAGAACCTCCTGAAATAAGCATAAGGCCCCGGCAGATGAACCATGAACCTTACATTTTATAATAGACTCACTGCATGTATCTCTCTGCATCTGCATCTTTATCTTCTCACTATCATCTGCCTCTGTGGGGGAAATAGCATTTGTGTGACAGTGTTTCACAACATAAAACATTTTATCATTCAATTGCACACACACATATACAGTATATGCACACACAAACTGTGTGTGTGTGTGTGTGTGTGTGTGTGTGTGTCGGCGCAGAGCACAGCCGCGGTCTGGTAGCAGCTGAGGCTGGCGTGTGTCTGAGCAGGCTCCTTAGAAGCAGGCGAGGGTGAGGGTGACAGCGTCAGCTTGGCTCTCCTAATGAATGTCTCACTTCCCCCGGCACACTCCCTTCACTCTCCCCTCGCAGGCACCTAGCACCCCTCCGCCTACGGGTCCCACATCTCACCGGTCGACAGCTAGTGCCATCATTGGTATGACCTCATGGCCTCCCAACCTCGCCTGCGGAGCCAGTGTCACTTTGGTTTTGGCAAAGGCTGGGGTTCTGGGGGTGGTGTCAGGGCACTGTGAAGGGTAAATAGATTAATAGAAGCTAATGAGAGGCAGAGCAGCAGTACGGTCAATACAGATGCATTAGTGTTTTATCTTTACTAAAGACATTACAGTATGGAAACACACACAGTGCTTATTGTCAGGGTGCTGTCTATTTAAATAGTCTTTATTAGTCAGACTTTTATTAGGTAAAGCCACACATGTCCTAATATTTGTAAGTGTAAAATGTACTTCCATAAAAACTGGAAACACATTTGGGATAGAGTTATATCCTTCAAGTCACATGACAGGTGGACGTGGTCCAAGAGACAAAGTAGAAGATGAATAAAAGTAATTTTCTCTCATGCCCGTCTGATGATTAACACACACGACAAACAGGGTAAAAAAGCTCAGAAAATATGATAACACCATACTATGCATGAATTACACACTTAATAATGCTGTAGCTACTGTGCACTCTATAGTGTTTCTTTCCACTGGGTGCCCCTTTTCATGGAATACTTGTAAACATCAATAGTGCATTAGTAATTTCTGTACTAAAATTTGAGCAACAAAATATAATTAGATTACTGAGTTATGCATGGCCAGGCTTTTTCTTATTAACACAATAAAGCCAAATAAATACATGACAACAAGACAAGTCAAACTTAAATCTACACTACAATATGCATGGGAACTTACAGCACAGTATTACAGACCACAGGATTTTACAAACCCCATTCATTTACATACAGCTCAAGTGTATCATTTAGTTCCATTCATGTGTAGAGAACTCACCCTGAACATGTTGGTCTGTTTTTTTTTCAGTAACAATGTGGAAACACTATCAGTGTTATTGGTCACTCAGGCACTAATAATGTAATGGCTGTGATCACTGGATGAGCTTTGATTGTCCCTCACTCTAGTTGTTTCTATCTCGCCCACGCACACACACGCACACACACACACACACACGCACACACACAGACTTGGTTGAATGCACACTCCACATGAGCTCACACATACTGTATGTACTGTAGCACACCAGGGTTTCTGCCAGTGCCCGCCGGGCCAAAGTTGACTCCCCGCTGGACCTAAGCATCAGGGAATTTTTTTAGGAATGAATTTTTAAGATTTTTTAAAACTAAAATGTGTTATATAGCGAACTCCTTTTAAGGAATAACTCAGTGTGAAGTTTTGTGCATAACGTGCGAGTGTGAATCATTGAGTATGAAGTTAGCAGAAAAATTACATGCTGTGAACGTACTGTAGCATTGCAGTGTGTGGCTATTTGTCGGTGATGCAAACAACTCCTCAAGACCCAAGGCAAGCTCCCATGTCTTGCTTGCCACCTGCTGATTAAAGCGAAGGGGGTTAGCCCGGAAGTTGGCGACAACTTCGGCCCAGGCTCATTTAAGGTGGACTGACCTTTAAGGTGGACCAGCTATTGTCATTTTAGTGACAAGCTGCTCCTTTTGAGTTTTGCTCAGCTATCTACTACCCTGGACCCGAGTGTAAATCACACCAGCATTTGTTTTAGTTGGTTACTTATATGTCCACCACATAAATGATCTTTTGGTCAGGTCCCCTGTTTTTTCCTTCTTGTTTTTCATCTTGTTGCATATTTCTCTACCTTTCTCTTTTCTTTGATTGCGGGTTTTCAGTGTGGTTACCCGATGCTTATCTCTCCCCTCTCCCCTACTTGAGCAAGGTGACAATTACAGGGTTTCCGAGCTGAGAGATGCTCATCAACATCTATAATCTGTGGGGACCCCTGTCACACGCACACACACGCCCTACATGCGCACACACATGACCATCCAGCTTGTACGCTATCCACATACAAAGCCAGATACAGCGCGCACACACACACACACAGACACACACACTTTACCACCCCCACATGTCCCCTGCTGTTCCTCACTCACGAGAGCAGAGCAAGCAAATCCAGAGGCATGACAGACAGACAGACTCACAGACGTATCATTATCCGAGCCTCTCCATCAGGGTGGGTTGTCTGACGATAGCAGGGCTGAGGACCACAGCTTTCAGTCCCATGAGACGCTAACACAACTCTCTGCATACATACTAACAACTGCCCAGTCACCCACACATTCTGTAAAGCCCATCTGTGCCTTTCATTTCACCCTTTATTACCTGTAATATTGGTCTGTAAAGTTTTTATGTTTTTGTAGAAGAAACAGGGCAAGGCATAACAGCAGTAAGTTATTTTCCTCAAGGATATGTTTGCAACTCTGTTAAATTAAGACTGATCCAATTTGAAGAAGTAATCTTTTTACATTTTGAGAAGAAGGTTGTAATGTTTCCAGAAAAAAAATGTTTCAAGACAAAAGTTGTGATGTTGTAAAGTGATTCCAGTGTCTTTTAGTGCCGTTTTAAGAGATATATTAAGAGCATTAAGCACATTCTGTTGATTATCGGGATAATATCGTGAATTGCAATTATTTTGACCAGTTTAATCATGACAAGAAATTTTCATATCGTCCCATGCCTACTCTTTAGGCACACGACAGCTACTATGATAGTTTTTCCCAACTTCTCTCAACTCGTCTCCAGATCTTTACAAATCCAAATCACTTTCCGAGTACTCCTCGTCTCCCCTGTCCCCTTTCCTCTCCTCCTCTCCTGGCGTGGACCCTGTCTGGACCTAAACAGGAAGGGTGTGGCGCTGAGGTGGCACACCAGGGTCGCGACCTGGCCTCCCTCCCGTCATTAGAGCCTCCAGCTGGGCCAGGACTTCCGTTGATGTGGTCCACCGAGGAGGGGAGGCAGGGGAGGGACATCCCCTTAATTGTACCCTAGGTCATAGTGAAAGGAATGTCTGAGGTCTGAGGCCTTGTTACACACACACACACACACACACACATCCAGAAACGCTCATATACACGCGCTCTCTCTCTCGCTCTTTCTCCTCTGTCTCTCGTTCTTCTGTGTTCTCCACCTCCCATACACCCACCCCTGCGGAGAAGGCCACTAATTGGCACATTGGCTGCCAGTGTGGGTGTGGAGGGAATGTCAGAGCGCCACGCCATAGCAAGGAACCCACAGACATCTCCAGAGCAGTATGGGGACCCTGGGGAGAAACAGAGAAGATGAGGAGCACCCTACTTCATAGCTTCCTTTGACCACTACATAATAAAAAAAAATAGGTAAAAAAAAAAAAGATACAGTACAGTACAGTAGGTCAGCATGTTTTGGTGCCGGAGGAGCAGGGGCAGATACAGGTTACAGGCAAATCGTATCCATTGCTTAGGTTTTCATTATATGAATAGTGGTAGTGCTGTGAGAAGTTTTTGCTTTCAAAATTCCCTCATTACCTGTCCACGGGAAAAATAAAATATAGTATACTTTGAAATATGACCAATGTAAAGACATTTATATTAAGGAAAATTTCAGGTCCAAAACTAAGTCTCCATCCTCCAGTAATATTATATGGAGGAAGAGTAAATTTGATCCAGACCATATAAAAGACTCTGCATTCATTGCCAGGAAGATAAATAAAAGTCCTGTTACAGTTGGGCATTTTTAAAGTTTTTTTTATGGGCCCTCATCCTCTCTTTTATTGACTACTCATGCCATCTGGAATGCTCCAGCTGTGAAAAAATTGTCTACTGTAGTTTGAGGTTTTTTTGTCAGACCATATTCCCATACACGGCAACATACAGTGTAGGCCTACATAAAGTACACACATTTTCCTTAACTGGATCAGCATGATTTAAACACCAATTTTCAATTATTACACACATAATATAAATACAATTTCTGTGTAGGTCACTTATTTCTCCACTGAGAACAGTAACTGCTATGTATTATAATAGTTGATGACTAAACCAAGAATTGTAAGAGCTCTCAATGGTGCCCTATTCCTGACATTTAATGGGTACTTTATTGGATTAAAGACCCTTTTTTTCCACAGTGAAATTGATTGAATAAATTCTTAATTTCAAGGACTGCCAGTATACCACAGATAAATATGGCTTCATATGTATATATATTTAAGGAGCCATTGAAGCAAAATAGGCGTGTGTGTGTGCGTGCATGTATTTATTATTCTTTTTTTTTCAGGTGAGTCTTTCCCATCAGTAAGTCTCACCCTTTTACAGTCCACAGGCCTACAATTCAAGATTTAATGATGCAGACATATATAACATTCACAGGTTTGCAATTAAATATCAGGTAAACTTAAGTATTCCCAAACCTGGTTGGGAATGCTTTGGATTTTAATGATTCTCGATTCTGTAATATTGTAAATGCGATCCAAATCTTCAAAACTTGTCATTTTCAGCATGTAAGTAGATAGATGTTATTGGTAGCGAACAGACTTTAAGAACAGGAACACAGACACAGACTTCCTGTGCGGCCCAGAACTAAGGAGGTGGAGTGTGGATGGAGCTGAGGTGGGCCACCTGCCTGTGACAGCACCCACCTGTAACTCAAAGCAGCCACACCCTTCATCAGATGCACCAGATCAGAACTCAGATGTGTCTGCATATGTCTGTCCACATTTGACACTTTATACTGCCTGGTCGGATAGTGATTGGATATTATTTCCGTGCAGATATTCCCTGCAATAGGTGGATCCAAAATTGCACAAGAGAGCCTTCCTATTTTATTTATATTTTGTTTTTTTTTAATAACAGACGCACTTTGTTGTGGAGAGACCAGCGGAGACCGCTGGTCTCAGCTGTGCTCCAGGTGCTGACAAGTCTCCCCTAATTCAATGATAAACAGATTTAATTTCCTATATATTCTTCACAATAAAAGTCCCCCATTGTTTTGTTATCCATAAGCTTTGATTGTGAAGCAGCAAAGTCAGGAAATAATAGCAGAGCAGCCTAACTTGACTGCTGAAGCTGAAACAAAACTTTAAAAAGGGAAGCATAGGAGAGATACTCATCATGCAGACATACGTTTGATAAATTGCCTGGATTGTGCCACACACCTGTGCAATGTGGTCTGGATCATCGGATCACAATGTGAGCAGGATCCAATCTGGGACTGTCCAGACCTGACAGTTAATGTGTCCTGCCATGATTGCATGAAGTTGCATTGAAACGACAAGTGTAACTGAGGCCTTTGTCTCTCTCTTTACTTTGTATATTCTCTGGAAAAAGGTCCTCAAACAAAACATGTGACGCATGTCCATCATAAAACAACCCGATGATCAGCTCTCACAAAAAAACAGGTCACTGTGAAACAATGGCAATTCTACAATTTGAGACTAAGAGCAGGGAGGTAGGTGGCGAGGCTGACATAAAGACAAAAATAGAGTGGTGATGAGGGCTGGTTAGAGTGGGTGGGAGGATGGGAGTGGGTGGCTATTGGTGCATTTGAACTTGTGGTGGGCTGAGGTGCAGGGGGCCCAAAAAGAGGGAGGGCAGGTCAGGCACTGATAGCCCACAGGGCTGGTGGAGCCTCGGCCCATAGAGCATGCAGCCAACTTTCCAGTCAACACATGAGTCAGTCAGCAGAGATGCGCCCAAAATAAATGGCTTTCCTGTTCCAGGCGGAACCACACCCTCTCGTGGTTTCTTCGAGGGCAGCGTGGGCAGGCTAGGCGACCGCCCCTCTGGGGTTTCTGGGGCCGGGGATGGATCTGAACAGGGGAGGCAGCGGAGGTTGAGAGGGGGAGAGAGGGAGTGGGTGGTGAGTGGGGGCTGTGAGGAGCATGGGGGCGTGTTTGAGCTCCCAAAATGGCAACATTAGGGTGAGGAGCTGGCAACCCCTCAGTCTTTTCATTGTTTATTGTTTACCCGCACCGCGGACAGTAAACAATGGCACGCCCTCTCGTTGGGCACTCTGCGGCGGAGGCTGGAGCTGAAGCTGACCCTGGAGATCGGGCTGTGGGCAGGGCTTCCTCCAACTTACAACCATCCCCGTTCCAACACACCACCAGGCCTCCATGGACAGACTTAAAATCTCAGTCGCTCTTTTCCTCTGCGTTGTTTTTCCACTCCCTTCTTCACAATATAATTTTTTTTTTTTATATTAACAACTTGCCTCTTTTCATTTTCTCTTTTCTATGAGTGACGGTCGTCTGTTGACTTTCTAAAATAGCTTGCTGAATGCTAAAGCGGACCTCCACTCGGTTCCTGACAGGGCACCAAGTTGTTTGGCCAGCCAGAGGTTAGATGTCATGGCGACACTTGCCCCCCTCTTTATATTTTGTTTTCTCTCTATCTTACTCTTTGTCTTATTCTCTTTCTCTGTGTATGTGTGCATGTCCCCGCCCGAGATGGGTCTCGTTAGCTGTCAAGTGTCATCTTTATTAGCGCTCTCGGTGAGTCAGAGGAGTGACGAGAGAGAGCTGGGAGTCAGTCTTTCATTACCCCTGGCGACGGAAGTGTCATTCTCTCCATCTATTATTCATATTCTCTTTAATTTAACCAGGTAGAAGTGGCCTTGCAGCCCAGTGCTCACAGATACAGTGAGTCACCCCAGCAAGACAAACATGGACAGGGAGTTTTTTTTTTTATTTGAAGCCGTTCCCAGTAAGGCAATCTGCTTGCAGGCTGTCAGGAGACCGAGCAATTATATGTTCAACTCAAGATTCAAGACTTCAAAAATGTAATGATATGAGTGCCATCTGTTAAAAATATTGTGTATAGTTGGCACAAAGTTATCAAAATATTACTGTATCATATTATTGTCAGTTCAAACTTTGAATTCATGAAAGGCTTGATCTGATTGTTTATATTAATACAAACGTGCTGAAGCTTTTCTGTTTCATGCTTGAAAAGAGAAAATGCTAATCATTGCACAATTAATTACATGAATATGATTGTTGTTTTTCTTTTGTTTGTTATTGTTTTTTTTTTCCTTTGCCGACATTTCTTAAATTTGCTCAGGGAAAAAAAAAAAACCCTAAATCTTTAGGGAGTACCACCTTGCCTGCATTAGATAAAAAAGATCAAACTGTAAGCATACACCCTTTAATCCAACACACACACACACACACACACACACACACACACACACACACACACACACACAACAGTGATACTATAATCTAAGGATGCACCGATCTGTTATTGATATTGAATATCGGGTCGATACTGACTCAAATAGCTGGATCGGATATCGGCGACAATGG
>JAOVVB010233972.1:0-10035 GCA_028570985.1 Heterobranchus longifilis | reverse complement strand
TCAACTGCTCAGATGTGTAATGAGATAAAAAATGTAAGTCGCTCTGGATAAGAGCGTCTGCCAAATGCCTAAATGTGTCGTGTATAAGCAGTAGCTATGGTTGTAATATTGTCAAACCTGTTTTTTAAGGTTGCTGTTTTATTTGGGAAAAATGTATCATCTTTGTATCATGTATCATCTTGTTTAATTAAACTGGCTAGTTAGCTGTATAATATGAGGTGGTATCAAAAAGTTTCAAGACTAGTCTTGTAACAAGCTAATTGATGGCAGCACAAGGTTGCATGCAGTCACAGTAAGCACCGACTTTCATAAGTCAGTGTGCCAAAAGACATCATCCTGTGTACATCGGGAGCCGTGCAACTGGTGCTATTCTGACCACATGCATTAACAAGTTTGCTATTTCACCATGGACAGCAAGTTATAACAGGAAATTCGGCGGTAAACTGGGCAAATCTGCCACAAAGATGTTTGACATGATTCGGCAAGTTTACTCCAATACTGCAATGAGTCATTCAACAAGCTCAACCCCCGAAAATGTTGAAACCATTCGGCAACTTGTGTTCATAACAATCCATAACATTGCTGCCACTGTGCGCTGTGTTGTTCTTCCCAGGCTGCTGACACAGGAGCAGAAAGAAGTCTGCCACGAACTCCGTCAGCGTGCTGTGGATGACCTGTCCTTTATGTAACAGTCTTCACGGTGGAAGAGCCCATTATTTCCACGACTGGAAAAGGCGAGGCAGGTTCTACATGCATCATATTATTTTTCAACATTCGCCACATTGTGCATTGAGAATTCACCTCCCGGGGCCAGACCGTCAATAGCAAATTCTGCTGCCAGGTTTCAAGGCATCTGAGGGATGGCATACGGCAAAAGCGAACAGATCGGTGCCACGGGAATTTCACAACTTTTTGCTACCCCCCAGCCAAGAAAAATAGTTCATTCTTGTTCACCAGTCCTAACTGCCAGGGGCAATGTATGGCACCTAGATACCTTTTTTATGCCGAAAGCTTCCAACAAGGTCACAAAATGACCTGGAACTTTCATCAATTCTCCTTATTTTGCACAAGAAAAATACATTTTAATTGAATGCATAGTTGTTTTATAGTGCAACCTGTTTCCTTTTCAGTATGACCAAAGGATTTTTGGTCATGAAAGTACCAAAGGATTTTTGGTCATGGTTGAAAGTAATATAGTTGCTTAATCCTAAATCTTAAATCTGTCGTGTATATATATATATATATATATATATATATATATATATATACTTATACTGTATAATATGAAATCCATTGCAGTATAGTTATCATAAAGCACAGTAGTAGCAGTATCATGTGTAACTCTGCCTGCTACTGATTCTGGGCTCTTTTATTAAGTTATTCTAACAAAATTGTCTAAAAAATGGGCTAATGTTTTTAATGTATGTGTCTAGACATACGCATTTTTACCATTATTTACCATCATTTATTTCTGTTCAGCTTGCATATTTTACTTGCATTGAAATTCTCCCCTTAAATATTAAATAAACTTAAATATGTTTATAGATTAATCATTTTTTTCAGTCTGCCTGCAGTTTCAACTGTTACGAACATTTCCCCTTTAGCCTCCCTGTTGAAAATACATATAGCTGTATGTCTTGTGAATGAATTGCATTCCAAGGAAAATGGGCATCGGCAGCAGAGGTAATTTTAGTGCCAGAAAAAGTCATATTCTCTGCAAATATATTTTTGTAGGCGTTTGGCCAATTATAGGCTGCATAGACAAACCTGGGTGCTGTCTAATATCCTCCACTCATGAGCCACAAAGTGTTTAAAAACCTTTGTACAATTTCTATGCCAAAAGCTTTGGGATCTTACATAAATATTAATTATGCTTTCTTATTAATTATACTGTATACCTTAAGACAACCATAAATTGGCAAAATGTACTATAATACAGTTAATACTTACTCTTCATCTTGCAGAACTGAGTACAATAAAATTTCTTTTTGAACTATGACCAAACTTTTGCTATAATTTAATGACTCCAGTAACAGTAATATTTTTTACTGAGTCTAACAACTCAGAAATAAAGTACAGTACTATGCTTAACCTTAAAAAAAAAGAAAAGAAATATTTTTAGTGTTGGGAATGGAAGCATAAATTCACATTTCTGGGCGTCTACCTTAGAAGGAATACTTGGTGTTTCCACTTTTTGCTCTTATAAAGTAATGCTACTGTAGGCTAATCGTTAGGAATAATTTCCTGACAGTACTGGATGACAAACTTCAGGATATATAAATGTAAAGGAAGACTAAATTCCTACACTGGTGAAGTCTGGTGACGTGAATGATAAATGGAAAAAACTCCTGTAAGACAATTTACATGGTAAAATAGACCTTGCCAACAGTTTCATAAATCATTATATAATAATTACTTTTTGTAATATTATCCAAAGCCTAGTTTACAAGCACCCCATGTTACTGAATATTCTTATCATGCCATATAAACACATTTTGATGGCACTATGAAGAGCTCAGTAGACACTACTGAACAGTATTCACTTTGTGCTTTAAGACAAGTAAGTGAATAATATTCAAGAACACTCTCCCAAGCACAGTCACGCTCCGACACACTCCCTCTTTCAGTTTCTTTATTTCCAGCTTACTCGGCTTTTCTTTGTCCGTCTTCTTTTCCTTCCTATCCTCTCTCTCCATCACCCCTCTAATACTGTCATATTTAGTCCGAATCAGAAAAAAAAGTGAAACAGAGATCTCTCATACAACCTCTAAAAAGGTATCATGTTCAAATAGTTTGCTGTATTGACCTTTCAGCATGAATACAAATAAAATATAGTGTTTTATTATCATTATTATTTAGGCACATTAATAATTAATAATAATTTTTGCTACAGTTATGGTTAAAACACATTACAAAAAATGATGTAAAAATAATATTAACTCATGGTTCCATAAAGCATCATAACAGTGTAATAAACTATGTTTAAAATCACACACACAAAAAAATCAGGAGACTAAAATCTTGGCATTTTCCCAGAATGGCTTCAAAGTGCACTTGTGTGTCAGAAAGAGACGGGTTGGCACGGTCAGCGTCTTGGCACTGCGTCTTCATTGCTTCTTTCATTTCGGGCGACTAGCAACTGAGCCTGGTCTCCAGCCTTCTGAATGAGCTTCCTGCCACTAAATGTAAAAAAAGTAGCACTTTTATTATTTCCATCTTGGAATTAATATTCTTGATTCGATTTGTGTCTTTGTATAAGTTAAGTCCACTCACGTGTGATAGTCCAAGCCAATCAATCCATGGCCATTCACTGCCAGGAGTCGATCCCCTGGCCTCAATCTCTGACTCAAAGCTGCAGGAGACCCTGGGATCACAGATTTGATATAAATCCCGTTCATCTTCATAGGCGTTTCCTGATAACACAACAAAATTGATATTATTTCACAGATTTAGACCTTCTTAGAGTCCCTTAATATGAACAAAATGCTATATACTGTTCTGCTATACTGCTGTATACGGTAACAGGGATATAGGGGTAGGTCAGTGGTTACGGCTTTGAACTACACATCAGAAGGTCCCAGGTTCAAACCCCACACTCACCAAGTTGCCACCGATGGGCCCTTGAGCAAGGCCCTTAACCTTCAACTGCTTAGAGTATAGTGAGATAAAAATGTAAGTTGATCTGAATAAGGGCCAAATACTGTAAACGTAGTTTTTATTAAAATCACATGGATCAGTAATTGCTGTGGGGTGGCTAAACATTGCTTTACAGTATTTTCATTATTTTGTTTATTGGATGTCAGTTTCTTGCCTTGTTAAAACACTTAAAAACACTCATGCAGCACAACTGCAACATCTGTTCAAGACGTTCACAGCATGCTTTAAAATTGTGGCTTATTTTCAGAATTAAAGTGAACTCATTTCTTCACTGTCGCAAAGCAGCTTTACAAAATAAAAAATAAACAATTAGTTCAAAAAGTGTGATAATCATTTTCAGATAATAATGTATTAATAATTTATTAATGAACAGGTGATATCTATACAATTACTATTTGCTACAATAAAAATGACTAAAAATTAAAAAACATATGACTGGCGCCCTCTTGGACAACAATTGAATAAAACAGACAATATACAACACAATTATCCAATCACAATATTTAAAAAAAAAATTGTATTACTCCTGTTATCCACAGTGTGCGGTGTGAATAGTGACTCACTCACTCCTCGTCTATACCAATTTATCCTGTATTCAGAGTCGCGGGGGGGCCTGGGGCCTATTCCATGGGCACGAGGCGGGGTACACCCTGGACAGGGTGCCAATCCATCGCAAGGCACACATACACTCACACACTCATTCCCACACTACGGGCAATTTTGAGAACACCAATTAGCCTAATCTGCAAGTCTTTGGACTGTGGGAGGAAACCCACCAAGCACAGGGAGAACATGCAAACTTCATGCACACAGAGATGGAAATCGACCCTGGCCGGAGATCGAACCCGGACCCTGGAGGTGCAAGGCGACAGTGATAACCACTAAACCGCCTTGTGAATAACTAATTTCAGCTAATTTCATTTCTATTTGTAAAGTTTTTAGCATCGGTGATTAATTCCTAATTGTTTAACATTAGTGTTGATGTTTTATTGTTCTTTGCTTTATTGTGTTAAGTTGCTTCATTTGTCAAATTTGTCAGAATTTTAGATGAAATGGCATGAAATTGCACACTTTAAAGAAAAAAAAGAAGAAGAAAAAAAAGCATGATACTCCTGGTTCTAATAATCGTTAATCGTTAATTCTTGTTCCTCCAGCTGTGGAAGAATATGTGTTGGTGGAGCCAAATAACTGATTAAATAAACAAACAAATCATTGTCTGTTAATAATAAATGGCCTTTGTAGAACTTTGGTATAAAAGCAATATCACGCTCAAGGTCATGCTGTTGTACTTAATATCAGCGCAGCTGCACCCTCGTGACTTAAACTTACAGTAAATAATTCCTTTGATTGTGTAAGGCTGCTTTGATACAATGTCAACTGTTAAAGGCAATATACAAATAAAACTGAATTGAATTGAATCGTGCCTATCACCGCATCACAGCCCTTCTGATATCCAGTATAACAGCACTCCCTCTCATGTAATAAAACCATGCTTAAATATGATATACGTATAATAATGTTTTAAATATGTAAAATATTATTAAAATCCAAACTAAAATTTAAACTGCTTTCATAAAAAAAATTTTAAAATATCTAACTGCCTTCATAAAAAGTACAGGAATATTTTAGTTTAAAGATTGCCTCTGCAAGCTGTTTAGCATGTGGGCCTGGAAGGATCTTTTTTAACATGATAATGAGTGCACTGTAATCAAGATTAAATGCTACTGCTTACCTGAGCACATTTTGCAGCCGATGCTCCAACATTAAGCGTCTTGACGACTGTCTGAAACTGCACCAGCGTTTTAATGAGGCTTTTATCACTAACAGGCTTTTTTAAGTTCAGATGAAAGCCATCGATGGGAAGGACGAGAGGCGGGTGGTCATCAAAGCTTTCCAGAATATCAGCTGGAGGACAGAAAAGGGGCTATTTTATATTTGCTGCAGTTTCAAATCTGATAAGGAATCTGAGATCTGCCGCTGCAGAGCGATCTCCTGGTCATATATCAATGTCACAGTCTCACCAGTCCGGCACGCTGCGTCAGCGTCGGCGCCGCAGGGCGTCCATGCGGAGGGGCAGGGCCGGCGTGGGTTGTACTCCCTCAGCAGGTGGTGAAGCTGAGCAGGGCTAAGTGAGGAAAACTCTGTCCTCAAAGAACTCCATGATGCCTGCAGAGAGGAACACATGGATTTACTTAGGCAAATTAGGAACAGTTTGGAATTTTTAGAACCCTCTGTTGCCTGTAAGACAACTGACCCACCCTCGCTGCTGAAAGGGTGAAGGGATAGAGCACATGTGTTTCAGATGAGAGCAAAAGGTAAAAGCAAATTGTACACAAATGCAGAAAAAAAAGCACTATGAACTGCACAGTTCTGTTTAGGCCAAACGACCCAAAACGTATGCCTCAAACAGTGAAGTTATTGCTTCAGACAAAAACAGAACACTGTAGAAGTAATCCTATTCCTGTTATTCTCCATAGAGTAAGTATTTATGGGATGATTATCGCTTGTAGTTGATGATCAGTCGATTTCCTGTGCATTCCAAGCTTTTTTATTTTTCTGTGCACCCGGGCAAATGCTGTGTAGCGCCAACACACATAAAATCCAAGCAACACCAATACATAAATGTCTGGTAACTGCACATGTTCACAACATGATTGTGTAAAATGGTGCACGATGTATCTCAGGGTTTCCTATTACACAATTTCCCTGAAAAGAAGCTGCTCCCATATGTGGCTGTCCTTTGGTTTTAGAAAAAAAAAAAAGATACAAAAAAATGATGTCATGTTTGTATCAATAATATATTCAGTAATAGATTTTTATGTGTATAATCCTTGTTGATGCACGTATGTGTAATGTATTTGCGGGGTAGTAATAGTAAAAGGTGATCTCATTAAACAGGTTAAAGAAGCATTGTACTGTGTGGTTAAACCGAATATCATCGAATTGTTTACTTAAACTGATGATCGATTATGTAATGGTTACAAAACCCCATCGTTAAAACCAAGGAATGTGAAGAACAATATAAAAGATGAGTATGACGGAATCAAATTCAAATTTTCTTTGTCACATATACAGTCATACACAGTATAAGTATATGTACCTGTATATATAAGTATATGCAGTGAAATGCTTAACGACCGCCCGTGACCTTAAAAATAAAAGATTATTAATAGGAAATAAATATGAAATAATATAAGAAATTAAATATAGAAAAAAACTTCAGCTAAGGAAAATACTGTATATCTATAGAAGATAAAACAAAATATAAAATATAAGAAAATCTAGCTGTACAGATACAAAATATTAAATAAAGAATAACCTAGCTGTACAAATACAGGATTTTTTTTTTCACTACAAATATAGAAAATTATAGAAAACTTTAGTGTGGAGATAAAATGGGATTTAAATAGAAATGTCCTGGGTGTGTGCAAACATGCATGAATGTGTTTATGTGCAACAAGCAAAAATGAAACAGAAATATGTGTAAATGTGCATGAATGTGCAGATCAGCAGTGTACCTTCATCTAAAGGACAAAAGACACATATTTGAGGACAATAATATATAAATCATGGACAGAAAGGATAGATGGTTCGAGAGAGGTGTGAAGGAAGTTGTCGATTAGATGCAAGTCTAAAAATCTGTCTCTAAACAGAGATGTAGGTCTTAGGCACAACATGTCTCCTATGTTTCCCGCTGCTCTTTTATCCATCCCCAGAAGAATCAAGGCCTCTTCACAGGAAAGCGACTTAAGGACTCTCTCGTTCTCTGATTGTTACATCTTAACGCCTCTCCCTAATCTCTATAGCTGGCTCTTTCTAACGACTCTCTCCCTTCCCTACTCTTTAATATCCCTCTCTTCTACTCTCACCGTCTCCACTGTTCACCTAATGAGCCCATTCAGGAAAGGGTCTGATACTGGAGGATACACATTTCTGGAATCCTACCAACTTCCCCAGCCTGAAGAAGCTACTTACAGTTGCTTGACCTAACAAGAAAGATGTCCAGTTGACATGACTCAACGTCCAGATTTAACTGTAAGTGTTTAGTTATCTTGCTGTACATATAAATGGACATGACACCTTCACCAAAACATTTTCCAGCTAAGGCAGAATTCAGTCCTGGTACATGTATTAAGTGATCTGTTGAGGATTAAGACTATTGTGGGCCTGAAAGTGGCTTTGTTGAAGTCCTTGGATTTTGACTCGAATTTTAATCTGAACCCATTCAGATAACTTACATTAATTCATTGTAAGATATAACAGTAATGGAAATGTGTACTTTAGGAGTCGAATTTAAAGGATGAGAATAATCTGCTGCTTTTGTATCATGAATTCAGTATCACTGAATGTCTCAGATCACTTTCAGTTGATAAGAGTTTTACCATTTTTCTCATTCATGGAAGCCACACAATTTTGAGCATGTAAAATGTAGTGCTGTGTAGCATGAATGGTGACATTCACACGCATACAATGAACCATGCTACAGAATAAAAAAAAAACAAAAAAAAAACACACTTGATACATGAAGGCAAAGCTTATCCACCATGTCATCTTTATCTGCCGGACTGAATGACCCTTTGTGTTCCCCAGTCTTAATCCTTTAATGGTTAATGCTGCCTGTTAATTATTTCTAAAGACTACACTAATTCTTGAGGTCTATACGGATAACGCTGAAAGACAGTCAATAGAAATTTGTAACCGGGTGACGACACTATGGGATGGTCATGCGCTCCAAAAGTCGTCCTTGAATTTCTTACATTTTACTGACTGCAGCCAGAGATGGTGAGAAGTGTTTCAAGTTACAGTATGATCATCAGCATGTACAAGAGGTTATGAAAGAACTGAAGTATCCATTACTACTGTCTAATTAAAATTGCAATAAAATTGTAGTTACTTACAAGATTTTACTTTAAAAAAATATTTATTTAAATAGTAAGAAGCCTGTACTTTTATAGCACCATAGAAAGATTTACATCCCCCCCCCCACCCCACACTCAAATAATAAAAATGTTTTTTTTTTTTGTTGCTTGAAATATGTGTTGCATGTATAAAAATCATGCCAATATGCTTAAAGAACTTCCTTTCCTTGGCTGACTGTTATTAAAATTTGCCATAATGATGCTGCTGAAACTGCTGTATAATTTTTCCCATTCTGATGTTTGATATGAACATTTCCTGAAGCTCTTGACATGCATAGTATCTGCATGATTTTATTCATTGTGCTGCTGCCACGTGATTGGTGATTGGATAACTGCATGACTGTGCATGTGTTCAGGTGTTCCTGTTAAAGTGGACGGTAAGTGTAAATATATGTAATCTAAAAGTCATTTTGGCAAAGTGGTCAGTCAGCTGACCGTGACATCAACTTACAAAGGTCTTCTTCCTCAACTGGAATGAAATCTGATCCACTACAGTCTCTGAAAATTCATATGATCATTCAAGCTTTTACATTTACCAGACCTGGAAGTCAGTTAGATCAGCTAGCTATAGCATGTTTAGCACCAAGTAGTGTTACTTCTCTCACTCCCATCTCTCTGAGTCTCTGCCCTGTCCAAAAAAAAAAAAAAGTGATGTCCATCTACTGGAGTCAATTATATATACATTGAAATAAGATAATAATTACTATTTATCAAAACTTACTTTAGGCCCATCATGGGGTCATGCTTAATACTTCTTGTTTTGGGCAATGATATATTTTAAGGTACACGCATTCTGAACTTCAGCGTCTATGCACGCACATGCACGCACGGGCAGACTGCAACATGCTCCTAGTTTGTACTTTGGGTTTTACTGCAATGCTTTGACATTGTGGATTATAAAAAATAAAAAAAAATCCATCATTATTATAAATATAAATGAAATAACTGCTAAATATAAAAGCTGAATAAGATCTTGAATTGTACATTTTACTTGGGTACAGCAGATAAAAACTGGGGCACGTTAACCCAAATACTTAGGAAACAGGTCTTTAGTCGTTGCTTAAAGATTGCCAGTCGCTCGGCTGTACGGATATCTAGAGGAAGTTCATTCCACCACCCAGGGGCCAGGACAGGAAACAGTCTAGATGTATGTCCACCTCCAACTCTTAGAAATGGTGGGACTTATTCAAAACCAGTCGCGGAAGCACTTTCAACAAGAAAACACATCTGGTACCATTATGCCAGCTTAAACATCACTTTGTCTCCATTGAGGTCATTCGTAATTGCTTAAATTACTTTTTAATCCCTGATCAACAGCATAACTTTGTGTTGAATAAGTGATTCTACATCCTACATAGTGCACTAGCTTTCCATTGTACACTGTCTGGGATTCAACCCTGAAACAGTTTTTTCCCCCTAGAAAAGTTAGTAGCTGATATTCTAAAAATATAATAGGTAG
>JAOVVB010233971.1:0-23730 GCA_028570985.1 Heterobranchus longifilis | reverse complement strand
ATCCAAATCTTCAAAACTTGTCATTTTCAGCATGTAGGTTGATAACTCGGAGGTTGTTGTTTGTTTCCCGTAGCGAACGGACTTTGGGAACAGGAACGTGGATACTGACTTCCTGTGTGGACAGGAAGTAAGGCTTTGTCCTGGCATTGTTTGGGAGACTGATTTTGTGGACCTACAGAACTTTTGTTTTCTTTTTTATACCCAAACTAGTTTTTTTCTATTGTAGTGTTCATAGTTCAGAAACAGAAAAAGTACCCATATACTCTCGCTCTGTGTCATCCATAACATCTTACCCAATTCACTGTCTAGACCCTATAGAGCAGTTCCAGACATTACTTGGTGACATCACAAATTTGAGTTTTAGCACTCTAGGAGAGAGTTGTTCATATTTACAAATAATTTTGGACTGTCTTAGACCATAGGAATAACATGTATGAATTTTGAAAATGTGCATGGTTCCCCTTTAAAATGTCATCGCTGGGAAGTTTCTATTATCTGCTGCAATAAGCCACCCTTTGACATTTATCTGCAGGAGGAATTTTGAGTCAGTGGAAAGAGTAACTGTTTCTGGACAGACAGATTCTGGTAGCCAAGCAAACACACAGAATAAAACAATAAAGAAAAAGGTTGTTTGATTATCTCTTTATTGGCAGTAGTGGTTTGTTTAGTTTATTCACCACCTACAGCATGTTGCTTTGTATTTATTTATCATATTCACAAGCTTATGTTATGTTATTTTGTTTCAGATTTAGAAGTCACAGGAACAGAGAACATCACCGTTTAAAGGACAGGTAAGCCTACACATTCTTTCAAGTCTATCTTTAAACAATACAGCCTATATCACTCACGCCATTTGAGGACGCAATTGCAATTTCATTGTGCTTGCACAATGACAATAAAGTCCATCCATAGGAGAAACAGGGATTTCTGTTTCTGTTTCAGCTTCAGCAATAAGAAAACCTCATTTCAAATCCCATTGATATTTGCAACAACGCTAGTCTCGCCTAGCCAGATCTATCTCCACAGCACAGTGTCCACGCTGGGAGTTCGGTCTGCATTGAATGTGTGAATAACTAAAATACAGCATTGGAAATAGAGCCTTTCTCAACAATATGTTGTGTGGCTGCTTCATGTGTTTAGATAAGGGTGTTTTTTTTTTAATGAACTAATATAATTTATTTAATATGTATGTGTTTTAACTGGCTTTAACAAACATCATTTCCCATAAGCTCTAGACATTTGTGGGCTTAGTGTCAAGGCTCGACAGAAGTCGAAGTCCACGAGTTAGAAGGTTTTAAACAGCAGAGATTACAAAACGTAGCTATGGATTCGACATAGTGTGGATGGGTCGCCCTTCTTGTGCACAATGTATTCACAAGCCTCCCAGTCAAACACTGACACACAGTCGTCAGAGACCTTTGGTACTGGAAACCTGCAAATACACAGTAAACAGTAGAATATGTAAATACCACAGCAATTCATTATTTTTCTCATTATAAACTGTAATGTTGTGATGCTGTGTGTACTTACATTTGGCAACACTGACTACAACTACAGTCCATGCATTGACTGTTTCTCCATGTAGATCCTACAGGGTGCCATGTCTCATCCATATTGTCCTGACAATGGGTCATGTCTAAGAAAAAGTGGTAAATATTTTTCAGCACAGTCATAATGTGGCATTATGTGTTTTTTTTAATAAATATTGTTCTAATGAAGAAAATGTATATACCATACATATACAGTGTGTGTTTTCTTTTACCTGGTTTCGCATCCTTCTTGAAACAGACAGCGTTTGACAGTGACGCCAGAGCACATAGCAGCAAAGCCAGAGCCAAATATTTCTTCACAGAAACGAACATCACAGTTTTAACATTTGATCTCAGCATACTGAATCCAGATATGTATCGCAGCATGCATTTGGCAAAAAGCAGGGAAATACCCTGGATAGTTGAACAGTGTATCATATCTCTAAAACACAGATGAATCATTCGGAAAAGTGTTGCCATTTTGACAACCATGACTTGAGATCCATGCCGTAAATTAATTATTATACATTTTATTCAATACTATACACCACATTTTATAACAACTCTCTTCACCTCCATGATTGACATTTATCCCGTCAAAACACAAAAACAGCTCCCAACAAACAATTGCAACCAAACCATTTTAAAACTCACCATAGTGGCAGTGAAACTTGTCCTGTTTGAATTGTGATGAGGTAAGAAGTTAAAATATACCCTATTCTGCAGCGACCTTTGGAATTAAATAAGGGGAGTGGTGGTCAGTTGGAAGAGGTCACCATCAAATGTTTTTTTAAATAGTCCAGGTTAATTTTAAGAGTTGACGTGTTATTTTGGAATAATTTTAAATAGCCCCTTGCCTAAAAATTCAGAAAAACAGCTAAGAGCAATTATAGCCCCAAATAATTTAGGAAACACCAATAAAAACTCACCATGATGACAGCAGACTTTTGAATGATGCAGTTAAAAGATAACTGTCTGAGTGCACAGAGACCTTTGGAATTAAACAATAAGGAGGGGTGATCTGATCTGTCATATCTGCTTCTTATCTTTCAGTATGTAACAGAAGAGCCACTATAGGTCACCTACAGATGAAGCCACCTAGAATTTCCCATGCCTCCTTGACAGGAACTTGCCTGGTCAGTAGCTGGAATTAAATTAATTAAAATGTAATTCAATTAAGTTTTTTTGTGAAGGAAGAACCATATCATGGTAACACCCTGCAAATGAATGAATGGGCGTGTTTACAGTGGAATCTAGACACAACCTGTCCGAAAACAGGAGGAGGAGGGGGAGACTCCAGCAGCTGGAGGTGAGCTGGGAACAGGCTGGGAGGGGAAATTTACCAATGTACTCGTTTTATTTGGCACATTACAGAAAACATAATGATCTTACTCTCAAAAGACAGAGATCTTTTCTTTTTTTTGGCTTGTTACGAGAAAATTCTACAGTCTTTGGCAAAAATCTTCAACTTATTATTTGTAGAGATGGAAACATCAGTTGGTCAGAAATATGTCAACTTGCCATTTGCCTGGAAACACTGTACAAACATTTATGTATCCTAATGACTTTGGTGATCCAACTTTTTCTCTAGCACCATCTTGACGTTGACATTTGTGGTTTTGAGTGGAAAATCTCCACAACTGTTGGATTGCCATGACATTTAATACGCAATACATGTGATTCATTCTAATAATTCAGGTGATCCCCTGACATTTCATCTATCCAAGATCAGTTCAAATTTTCAATTTGTTCAATACATTTGTTGAGGATGCTAATTAGCAAATGTTATAAAGCTAACATGCTAAACTAAGATGGTGAACATGGTAAACATTACATCAACATGCTAGCATTTTAATTGTTGGCATTTTGCCATGTTGGCATTAGCATTTAGCTAAAAGCAAAACTGTGCTTACAGCCACACAGAGCCATGTGCAGAGCTCCTTAGCCTTACATGCTGACTTATTTTTGTTCATCATGAGGCCATGAAACTTCCATTGTTGATGACATTCTATTGTGTTCAAGGTTCAACACTGTTACATTAATGCATGTTGTCTGTTTGATCTGCATGATCTCTTTTACTCTTTATTTTATATCTTTATTGGTGTGCCTTAAGTGCTATAAGCACGAGGCACACCTATAAGATTGCACATACTTATTCTTCCGTATTCTTCTGCTTCCGTATGCGTTTTTGATACGCTACTCCTCTCACAGCGTTGCCAACACATAGGCAAAAACATACATACATACATATACATGAAAATGTCTGGAATAATCGGGAATAGTGTGCTATGACTTTGCTAAGAGATTTGCCCAGCCGTTTTCACGAAAATCGCAAAAAAGCGCAATAAATTTCCACATACACAACAATGGGAAATTGAAGTGAAGAGAGCTCAAAAACACTCCTCTTTGGGGCCATACAGATCCGCCATACAGTAACGTAGAAACATGACTAAAAATTAGTCATTAGTAAAAATTAATTGACCAAAAGGAAATTTTGATAGCTAGCACGTTTTTTTCCGAAATCACAGTTTACGTTTCATGCTTTTTTTGGGACGTTTCAGATTTTACATGCTACCATGGAAACAAACGGACCTACACATCTGGCTGTGTGTCTCAAAGTGGGAGAAAGTTCTTCTGGTGACGAACAACTGATTTTCACAAGTCCTCCAAAACCATACAACCATATTTGTCGTTTGTTCCTACGACCCATACGAGCGTCCACAAAATATCGCCCCTAGCGGTCAGAGTAAATACGACCCATATGATTTTTTTCCCTCTTAAAGATATATGTTTGCGGTTTTAATTATGGTGTTAACATTGTAAAAGTGGACGTTGTTGCGGTTGGTTTAGGTTGAAGCAACAAAACAACTTGGTAGGGTTAGAAAAAAGGTTAAAATCAATATTTGACACATGAAATCACTTCCGTGCATCCACGTCACGTGACATTCTGCAGCACGTCCTATGACAACATAGTTCCGGTTGTTACGTTAAGTTAAAAATAACTTGCTGTTTAATTTTATTTTCAAATGGGACACGAACACTGGTCTCCTGTGAAAGTCCTGCGTTTGTTTGACCCATCCACCACACCTCCCGCAAGGGTGCAGGTTTTTGGGGAGGACAGTCTGGATTTTCATGTTTCAAATTGGTGGTGCCCCTTTAAGATGGTTTGTGTATTTCTATTTTAGAAATTATTTTCTTTTTCATACAAATAAGAAAACAATAAATAATGAGGAAATGTATTTATTTATTTATTCAAATTCCATTTGTAGCAGTATTTTTTTTTATTTTGAACCAGCAACAGTGCTTCCTGTTTGGTCATGTATTACAACAAATCAGACAGTGTTTCTTGGTGGGAAGCCAGTGAGGGATCACATCTGCATGCCTCTCGTTCTCTCACACCCAAGAAAATGCTTCAGACCTTCAGACTGCTCCATCATTTCATTACTGAGCCATAAATTGGACAAAGTGTGGATGGGTCGCCCTTCTTGTGCACGATGTATTCACAAGCCTGTGAGTCAAAAACTGACACACAGTCGTCAGGGAACTCTGTGGGGGTTGAATACCTGCAAATACACAGTAAACACACAGTTAACTTTAGAATATGTAAATTCAGACATAAATTAATTTTCTTCCAATTTAAAAACTAAAATGTTGTGATCTGTGTAGACTTACGCAGCGCAACAACTACCACAAGTACAGTCCATGCATTTACTGTTTCTCCAGGAAGATCCTACTTCATGCCATGTCTTATCCACATCGTCCTCACAATGGGTTAATCCTATGGGTGGAAAGAAAAAGTGGTAAATATTTGACAAAATATTTAACATAAATATACTGTATGTGTGTGTAGCCTATATGTTGTTTTTTTTTTTTTTTTCTTTTACCTGGTTTCACGTATTTTTGGAAGCATTGAGCATTTGACAGTGATGCCAGAGCACAAAGCAGAAAAGCCAGAGCCAAATATTTCTTCAGAGAAAAAAGGGAAACATCACCGTTTTAACATTTAATCTCAGAATACCGAATCGGGATATGTATCCCAGCATGCATTTGGCAAAAAGCAGTGAAACGCCCTGGATAGTTGAACAGTGTATCATATCTTTAAAACACAAATTATTCACAAATTATTATTCTGTAAAGTGTAAACTTTTATTCACTAGTAAACACCACATTTTATAACAACTCTCTTCACCTCCATGATTAACATTACTTTATCTTGTCACAGAAACAGCTCCCAACAAACAATTGTAACACATTTTCAGAATTCAACCATTTTAAAACTCACCATAGTGGAAGTGAAACTTGTCCGGGTGGAATTGTGTTTAGGTAAGAGGTTCAGATATACTGTATTTCAATGAAGGACCCTATCCTTTAAATACTGTCTCTGCAGCGACCTTTGGAATTAAATAAGGGGAGGGGAGGGGTCATCAGTTTAGTGGAAGAGGTCATCCCCATTTGTTTTTGTCTTATGCCATGGTCTGAGTGAATACTCGATTCTGATTAACAGCAGGGTGTCCCTTAATTCTTGATAATGGACTCCACCCCCTGGAGTCTGAGGATATATTTCCATGCTCTGATATTGTTGTCAATTTGCACAAATGTAAGCAGTATTTCAGTCACATGACTTTTTGTATTCAGCACAAGTTCAGCTACCACAGTACCTAAGTATTTCATGATTGTAGCTGACTTAAAAAAAACTACTAAATGAAACTGTTTTAAAACTGTGCTGGAATTTGTTAAAAAAAAACATTACCTTACCCATTGCAACAAACCATTTTGGTCACTTAAGGTGATTCTGTTAACACCACAAAAAACATGCAATGTAATAGTCATTTTTAGTTCAGGTTAACTTTAAGGTTTTGGTCTCAGTCGACTAAGATTTTTTTCTTCGATTAGTAATTTTTAATACTTTTTTTTCATGCTGAATGACTTATTTCCAAGAAACTTATGAGTACATCTCTGGTAAACACAAAATTTAAAGTGGTGCTTTTGTATGTTTCTTTGTGGAGAAACTCAGTTTTACAGATCTGTCGATTAAATCAACTAATCAATTAGAAATCGTATGAGTGTTAGTCGACAAAGACTTCATTTAATCAAGGACAGCCCTACTTTTTTGGAGTGAAAATCTATCAATCTTTTGGTGCCATTGGACATTCTGGCAGACTAAACTCGGAAAAAAGGGTTTAGTCTCACATGACCTGAAGTGACCTTTCATATTTGAATTTCTAGGATTTCCACTAACTACCAACAAAGGCACTAATTAATTCAGTTAAGTAGAAAATATAATTTCAATTATGCATTAAAACAGCAACGCACTCAATAATGAGATAATTAACATACATTATAAATTCATTAGGCCTAATTAACAGTAGTATTTATGTAGAGTAAATAATCCAGACTGCTGTAATCCAGTCCATGGTTTGCGTCACTCACTGACGCGCCACAAACTGGGTTGCCAGGTTTGTCGAAATGCATCCCTGACTGTCCTACTTGTTTTTAGTGCCCTGAAAAGGTGGGATGTGGAGCTAAACATGGCAACAATCACATAACAAAAGGAAGTGAGGCTTGTACGCACTGAATATTTGTGCTTTATATAACATCAGAGTTAACAAAGAAATACGTCCTCCTTTGGTCTTATTTGATTTAGAAGAATAGTTTAAACCGTCTCGACAAACATGGAGTAACAGAGCGAAAAGGTGAGCCGCAGAACACAGCGATAGTAGCGCCATTTGGGTTGCTTTTAGCTTGCTATGCTAACATTAGCATGCCAGGCCAGCCCACAGTCGTCCCTTCACACAGCGTTAACATTAATGATAAATACTGAGCTAGCAGCCACGTTAAGTTAAACGATTTAACCGTCGTGTTAATGGTTTAGAAACAGCTCAATGGTATAATCATACCCAGTAATGTTTGACTGTAATGGGTGGTGCTCACCGTTGACAAAGCACATTATTATGATAGGACTTTAACGATCACTTAATCTTACAAATTTCCTCGATTAGTCTATAAAATTACAGATAATAGTGACTTTTGTCCATCACCCTAGAGCCCAAGGTAACATCATCAAATGTCTTGTTTTGTCTAGTCTCGCATCAAAACCCAAAGATATGCAATTTGTAGAGTTTAGAAAACCAATATTCGCATTTAAGACGCTTATGTTTGGGATTCTCAACTACGTAAATGATCAATCAATTATAGAAATGGTTGCCCCATAACCTTTCAGCTCTAAATTATGTTCAACATCACTTTTGCTGCTTTGTAGAATTGTCAAATATTTTTAAAGGAGTACTGCTCTGATTTAGTATGACACTTCCTTAAAATTAGGGGATTCATAAAATAAATATATAAAAAAAGAGAGATCGAAATCTAGCCCAAGTCGACTTGACAAAGCTCTTCTACTGAAGTCATTATTGTTTTCATAGGCTCTGTAAAGACTTTTAGGAAATGTGTCTTGGACACATACAGTATCTGCTGTTAAGAAAATGCAGAGTAACATACTGCATGCATGCATACATACTGTACATACACAGACTGTCACCAGTCCACACACACACACACACACACACACACACACACAAATTGCACACTAGTAAAGCAGCCGCATCAACATAGAAACTGATCTTCATGTGTAAAATCAGTGGAGTGCCCCTTCTTAATATATTAATCTCCTTGGTGGAACCGAAAGCAAGGAATATGTTGTTTTCTCATATAAGACATTTTGTCACCTCTTTTGCCAGTTTGGTCTGAATCCACACAAGTTGTTGAGCCCTTCCCGGGGCCCTTTGGGGCCCAGGAAGAGGATGCATCGTGGTGGGGATAAGGACTTCCAGATATCGGCACGAAAGATGGGCACATCCTTGCTTTTCCAGCTGTCAGCTCATGAAAGAGAGCTGGATTTGGTATTTCTGGACCACAGCTATGCCAAGCCATGGAATGCCCACCCAGATGCCAGCAGCGCCCGGCCCACAAGGACGCTGTTTGTTACCTCTCGTCGCCAGCCTGAAGCCTTGTCGTGAGTCAAAAAGCTCCTAATCATAATTTGTATCTGAACTAGATATCAGACTATGGTTTGGGATTGCTGTCAGCCTCCCACTCTGTTTCATAGCTATAGTAAAATAAATCTAAACTATTTTAATGTCTTGCAGTAACTTGACATTCTTTTCTTTGTCTGCAGAGACTTGGATTCTGTGTTAGATGTGGAGACAGTCACACCGACACCTGTTCCGCTGTATGATAATCAGAAAGCTCTTAGTGTGATGAAGGAGTGTGAGCGACATGTTCTGTTTGCTCGCACGGTTGCTGAGAGTCCTCCACCCCCTGATGACTGGGAGGAACATGTAAACAAGTAATCAAACATCTGGAGCAATCCACTGTTCATTTATTATCTACTTGACACTTGTGTTGATCGAGAAGATGTAATGATTGAAAGTATCTCAGTTACACTGCATTGTTTTGACTTTATCATTATTCTGTTTCAGGACTGGATGGTCTGTGGCCCAAAACAAACTGTTCAATAAAGTCCTTAAAGCTCTACAAGCTGAAAGACTAGCCCGCCTGGCCAATGAAAATGTAAGTTGTGCCCATTTTATCTAATTTTGTTCCCAAGAGCTTTAAATTTAAGGCATTGTGTAAGCACCATTTTTCGTGAGCGCTGGATTGAAACAGTTATTGCTCTCTGAAATCATCAGTTATTGCACAGTGTACATGCCATAATTTATATATATTGTGCATCGATGACTGTTTGGATTCTATAGAGTCTATATAGCTTACGTCACTGCTCTATTGGATTGCATTATATAGACGTGGATGATTTTCATTTGCCATGCACCCAACAAATCATTGCAACCATATTTTGAAGGCTGTTGCAAAACAGGGTACTCTGTTGGGAGAAAACATAATTTTGCCAGAAAAAATCATATAAGCCAGTACAGTATGTTTTGGACACTAAAAACACGTGATGGACCCTAGAGTTAGAGAGTAGATAAATGATATTATAAAATTGACTCTATACACTACTTCAATATTGGCCCAAATCAGTATTGTAGTCTGCATGTTTTAGTTGTATTTAACTGACTCCTACATGTATCATTGTTGAAAAGCACCTGCCCAGTTATTTTGAGTTTCACATTTTTAAAGTTGAGGCAAAGCATCATCCTGTGAAGGGACATGTGTGACTTAAGTCATTTGTAAATTGGCATTGTGGTCTGATCTTGTTTTCCTCAGGCTTCCAATGAGCCAATCTTGCGGAGGATAGCCGTGGACAAGTGTGCCAGGAAGGTGCGGCATGCATTAGCCAGTGTGAACTGGGACACCAAACTGACGCAGTGGTTACACACGACCATGATTGAATCCTTAAGCCTCGCTATGCTTGCTGCTTACCTGGATGTGCTCCAGACTCTCAAAAGCAAGGTATGATGTGTGTAACTGAAGGAAGAGTAAGACTTTTTCCTGTCAGATGTCTGCACCAATATTTGCAAGATCTTGATTCATTACTATTCCTCTTTGTGTCTTGGAAGTTGCCATTGCTGATTGACAGAATGTTGCTGACAACGGCAAAGACTGGCGCTCCGAGTGCAGAGGCCCTCTCGCTGCTACTGAAACGGCCCTGGGACCCAGCTGTTGGAGTCCTGTCTCAAAACAAACCGGTAACACTTAACTATTGTAATATATTGCATTTTTTACTTAACTTATACCCCTTTTCCACCCAAATTAGCGTGTATATGCAGGTTTTTTAAACACGGGAACACCTGCTAAAAATAGGTAACGGATCCCTTTCTCATTGCCAGAAGATGAGTATGCCTTTCTGCACAAAACTGCACACACTGCTGTACATTCACTTGATAGCTTCACTATTGAACTTAAACTCTTCCCCACTCCGAGCGCTTGCCCTGCATTCACCATTCTCTCACTTTGCTTCACCACAAACACACACACACACACACACACACACACACAGGCTCTGAGATACACTACTCAGCACAGAAAACATGGAAGCACACTGAAACAGCATGGAGGCCAATGAAAATATTACAGTTTACATATCTGTTTATGCAGTCTCTTTCAAACTCTGTATGAGTGCTGCATGGACAGAGATAGATGGCTGTGATGCAGGTTTTGCATCGTGCAGGTAAAGTGATGAAAAAGTTGTTGTGTTTACATCACTGCCGATCAGCTCTGCAGCCGATAAATAGCCATGACTACTGCAGTCATTTGTTCCGTAATGCTGTAACCTTTCCCATTGGAGAAAAAAGCCCGATGTTAGCGGGTGTTTGTGGGTTTTTTGGCCAGTGGGAAAGGGGTATTATTTTTGCTTTGTTCATGATCTGCAACAATTAAAGACCAGACAACTGTCTGTTTTCTTATATGTTTCAGAGCAAGCTTCCTGGGTCCCCGCTCATCCTAATTGCACCATCTAGCCCGACCAATCCCGCCCTCTCTACCTCGCGGCGAATGAGATTCTGGCAGTCGCAGCTCTCTTGTTTGGGAAAGGTCTTAAGTCTCACTCAGTTAAATCTATGGAATGTATTACCAAGAATTTGGGATTTTATTAATCTCAGAAAAGTGCCTATAATCGCTGTTTCTTTGTCAGGTCATTCCAGTACACAGTCATGTGAACAGCGGAGCGAATATTGGCATCACGCAGTGCCTAGAGCACATGTTGGGCACTGTCAGGGCCAAGGTCATGGAGGTAGGATGTTCTGTTTTTATTTGATACTTATGTGACTGTAGATGCAGTGTGACTTATTGAAATGAATTACCAAAAAACAATCTTGTCCCGGAAATGTCTTTTAACGCTTCAGTGATCATGTCTGTGAAGGCACAATGATGAAAATAGAACCACGTATAAAACAAATTCTGTTTTGTTTGATTTTGTACCTGATGTGTCTGCAGCTGTATTGATTATGTGTTTTAAATTTAACCACCAGGTTCACAGCCACTTTCCCCACAAACCCATTATCCTGGTTGGCTGGAACGCTGGTGCTCTCATCGCTTGTCACGTAAGATTTCTTATAACGTATCATTGTGATCTAATGTCAGGCTAAACGGTTTTCACCCATGGAAAAAATACTAAAATAATGATTTTTTTTTCTTCTTTAAAGCGTCATTAGTTAATTAAATACTAATTAATTACAGGTATCCCTTATGGAGTATCTAACCGCTGTGGTGTGTCTCGGCTTCCCCCTGCTAACAGTCAACGGGCCGAGAGGGGTAAGACCTAAGACAGTGACTACATTTACATGCACACAATATTCAGTTTTTTGCCCTTATTCTGAAAAAGACAATATTCCTACTAAGCTGTTTACATGGCTAATGGAAATTAATATTCCATTAATATTCCTGTTTGCATGCAGCTGTGCAAAATAGGCTTTTTTTCAGTGTTTTCTACCAGTGGAGGATTTGTTGGACTGTACAAACACAGCCTCCCTCTTTCATTCCTTCAGCCACCTTCTGGAAAAGCTCGGAGTTGTGATGTTTGCTCATATCCGCTTTTCATAATGTTTCATGTGAAGGTGGCTCACGGCTCAGGCCCCGACAGCACCCTCGCTCGCACTTCGCTGCTTCCCGGGGCCGAGCGCTCGGACCCTGCTCCAGACTGGTGGACTGTCCACAGTGCGTCAGGGGTTTGCGGCGATGTCAGACACGAGATGTGGGCTTTTCTTTTGTGCATCCATCTCTACCTCAGCCTTGTAAATTGTTGGTTTGTGTAAAACAACCATAGCAACGCACAGAGCTGACAGTAAACAGGCAAGGCTGGCTGTAAACTGCGGTGAAAGCTCCAATTGAGATGCATATTCTGAATGGACTGTATACATGTCCAAAGAATGCTCCTAGAACCAGAATAATCGTGGGCATGTCCCACATCTTAAAATACTATATTCGCAAAAACAGCCTTTTTCGGAATATCCAAACGGAATATGCTGTTTATATGACCTGTATCAAATTTGGAATATTGTCATATTCTGAATAATAGTGGAATATTAGTGTGCATGTAAACATACTCATTATCTTACAAAGATGTGCATCTGTGCTTTTTTATGTTTCTTCTATTTTATTGTTTCTACGACGAAAATCTGACCTTTGGCTTCCAGTCAGTAGTTGTAATGAATGTTGATGTGCGGTGGTTTTGCAGGATGTGGATGACCCGCTGCTGGACATGAAGACCCCAGTGTTGTTTGTGGTCGGCCAGAATGCTCTGCAGTGTAGCATCGAAGGCATGGAGGAGTTCAGAGAGAAGCTGAGGGCAGACAACAGCATGGTGGTGGTGGGAGGATCAGACGACAACCTCAGGTCAGTCACAACTCACAACCCATTATATTCTTTCTAGCGGAGTATAAGGATTTTAATATCATTCAGTCGTAATAGTGACACTAAATGGTCTCCCTCCACAGAATCAATTCAGCAAAGATGAAGTCGGAGGGGCTGACGCAGACCATGGTGGACCGCTGCATTCAGGTTGGTCCTTTTTAACTGGAAATATTCAATTTACACTGTTTTGTCTGCAGTGTTTCTTATCCTCTGCAGTACCTTTACTGCTGGTACATATACTGTTGATAACAAAAGTGTTTTTCTTCTTTCATGACTGATCCAGGATGAGATAGCGGACTTCTTGTCAGGCGTCCTCACGCGGGCAGAGGGCCACGGCCACGGCTCAGGGGAGATGAGGGATCTGGACACAGAGAAGAAGAAAAGGCCTCGGCGGGAACTTCCCTTTGACATAGAGAGAGGACGACCGTCCTCCCCGGCGCTTAGAGTTCCCATCTCACCGTCGGGTTCAGAGGTCAGTTAACAGGAGCTACGATTACCAACATTTTTCAATCACACATTTGTCACTTATTTTTAGCCTTTAGATGAACCACCAGGGCTGCATCTGATTATTACTTTACTATAAGAATACTTTAAATAGTACTGCTAATGTGTCAGTTAAATTGACTACAGTTGCAGCATGTGTAATGATTGCTCGGCTTGCTTTGTATCCTCAAAATTGGGAACGTTCTGGACTGACCGTCCAGTCATGAAAACATTTTGGAAAATAAGAGAAATGGTTGTGTTTTGAAAGTCATTGTGTCTTCTTCAAAGGGAAGTGGCATCTTCTCACATTTTCTCATTTTTTGCTGAGTGGAAAAAATGGCAGATAATGTGAAATTGTAATCTGCCAGACAGCAGAATGTTGAAGGTGGCAAGTTTTTTTTTATTACGGCTTTCTCCACTCACTTGAGTAACAGAATTTAGTAGACTGCATTTGGGAGGATTTCTAATACAGACCTCGTTTGAGTTGGCTGTAGCCATTTTCAATTAAAGCTTTGTTTCGAATGATTTTCTTTTTTTTTTTGGGATCAAATTTTTTTATTTATATTCACATTCACATTGAGAACAAATATCAATTCATTATCAGTCAATATTACTTCAATAAAAATAAATAGCTTACTAACAAAACTAAACAAATAGTAATAATTAAAAGAAATATAATAATAATAATAATAATAATAATAATAATAATAATAATAGAAAGATATGGTAGTGAAACCCACCCCTCAATCTTTGGATGTCAAAGACAGAGAAACACACACACACACACACACGCACACACACACACACACACACACACACACACACACACTAGCGGTGTCATAGCTTTGGATATTAAAAGCAATATGTTTACATGTTCAGTGACCGACGGTCATGAATCATTACTCATCATGTGTCTCTCCTCTTCTTCTCTGTGTCCTCAGGATCTGTCTAGCGTCTGCAGCAGTCCCACTTCAAGTCCCAAACCCAAGACGTCTGGTTTGTCTCCGGCTCAGAAGTCCAGTCTGATCACAGCCACGCAGCTCCTCAAGACACACATGCAGCGCTCTGGCACAGTACTCACTCACAAGCAGGCTCAAGGTTAGTTCTCCACCACACTCTGGGTGCATTAAAAAAACACAGTATTGCGGTCACGTTCACCGACACGTGATCCTTGGTACCTGTGCGTACACAGCTCTCACTTTTGCCCCACTTCTGTTTCTGTAAACTTGTTACAAAGAGTCATTCACCTCAACCTCTGCTGATCAGACAGGGTGGTATGTGAGATGTGAAAAACAATTTAAGAGATTATCACATCACAGCATCTGATAGGGCAAGATAGAACGTGACTGAAATACTCTCCTCATCCTCTGTCTCTTCTCTTCCTACAACTTTCTTTTTCCGGCTTTTTTTCCAATTCATTCCAGCTCAGTTTGCTGCTTTTATGAAACAAAACATGCTTGTGAGGAAAAATCTTCCTCCTGGCACCCCTCCTTGTATTTTTGGTAAGTGTCTATCCCTCTTCCTTTCTCTTTCCGCTGTGTCTTTTCACTTCTTTTCTTGTTTCCAACCATTGCCCTAATTGTATATGAATGTCACACACTGAAATACTGCGCTGGCTCCTCACTAAACACACCAATGTCAAGCTTTGAATTTCACATTTCTTTAAGTCAGAATAGCACATTTTATATTGCTGAATATTTTTCAAAGCAGGTTTATATGACAGACAGACGAGATTTAATATCGATAGTGGTGTTACAGACGGATAAAACAGCACAGATTCACGTCCTCTCAGCAGTCTGGTCAATATCTGTGTTTCTGTGTGTGTGTGTTTGTGTTTGTGTGGTGCAGTGCCTGTGACCAGTGATCAGATGGAGGGCTTGGACAGAGATGAACTGAGGTCCCATGGCAAGAGGAGGCAGGCGCCTAGTCCCACGCCAAGCAAAGCCTCCAAGAGAGCCAAGATCAAGGTCACCATTGTTTCCCAAAACGAGTCAGCAGGGGGCACCATCAGCCCTGCTGCACAGGAAGGTACAAAACCTGTCCTTACTTCATTACAAGCATTGCATCTACAAGCATTCATTTGATGTATACTTTGCAGGAATCATTCTGTTTTCTTTAAATATTAAAAAAAAAACTTGCCTGGGCTTTTTTGTTAGTGTGATCAGAGTAAACCGTTACTGTTTGTTGTCTTGTGGATTGATAAAATCAGCAGACAGGATGGAAAACATTTTTGCAGCTCACCTTCATACAGATCTCTAGATGGAGTGATAAAAAGACAAACATGTTGTTGTTTGGTGTGCAGTATTGCTAAACTGAAAGTAGGACTTTTGAAAAACATGTATTCCTGGAAAAAGTACGGTACCTGTAATGCACGACTACCTTGCTTGGTAATTGTTTCAACCTTCAGCCATATGAAGTATCTCTAACTAGAGCTGCAAAGATTAATCGATTAGTTGTCAACTATTGGAATTAATTTTGATAATTGATTAATCATTCTTAAAAAATCTCTGATTCCAGCTTCTTAAATGTGAATATTTTCTGTTTTCTTTACTCCTCTAATGAAAGTAAACTGAATATCTTTGAGTTGTGGACAAAACAAGACATTTGAGGACATCATCTTGGGCTTTGGGAAACACAAACGACTAAGCCATTATTTGAGAAAATAATCTACAGATTAATGAAAATAATCTTTAGTTGCTATCTGTAACTGACCATCATGATATCATCCCTTCTCCACGCAGTGGGTGTCTCTGGGAAGCCCTTAACAGTGACGGTGGGCCAGACTGTGGCTGGAGCCAAGGAGCTTTCCGGACTTCTCACGGGTCAGCGGTAAGCGAGCCCGCCCTGCTACACACAGGCACATTCAGTACAGAGCACTTAAACCCCTTATCATACCTACACCCCCACCCACACCCCCACCCTTTTGGACAAAAAGTGTGTCTGGTGCAGAGGGATTGATGAGTGGTGTAGTCTGGGAGCTGAGTGATGGCCAAACATCACTTGCTGGGGTAGCTCCTGAGTAGACTGGTGGTTATGTGTGTCACTGCAGGTCTGGTAGTCTCTCAGAGGTATCTGGTGCCCTGTCCCCAGGCTCCAGCTCATTCAACAGCGTGCAGCCTTGCATGGTGTCAGGGTCCTCCACACCAGTCCAGGCGCAAGGTCCGGCTACTGCCCAAGGTATCTCTGTCCTGTCCTGCCCTGCACGCCTGTTTGCACTCTCGACTGTGCGGCTAATCTCAGCACAGTTAACCTCAACACACGGTGCAGTTCTAACCACTTTGTAGAGCCAGATTATAGTTTTGGACACTGGATGAGAACAGTGTGTGAGGACAACATATTTAAGCAAACATCATCATTGATTACCTCTTGCGCCATCGCTGTCTGTCGCTGTCCCGAACTTTACCCTTTGAACATGACTTTCATATGGTGTGTGTGTGTCCATCTAGTTTAGGCCTGTGGGGGGGGATTGGGTGGGAGCAGAGGAGTTGTGTTAATATTTCAGCCCCATTGATTCACTGTCTTTGTGTTTGTGTGCAGCGCCTTCCGCCAGCAGTCTGCTACAAGGCCTAAGTTTCAGTCTTCAGGAGATCGTCACCAAAGCTCCTAGCTTGCCCTCCACAGCAGCCAATACAGGCGGCACCCAGGTACCGCTTGGTTACATTGCATAAAAGTTTGGTTGGCCACAATGGAAGTCTTGCTTGTTTAAAGTCCAGTCACAAGGAATTATGTATACGATACTGACAACCATTTCCCAAAGTATGCACGATTTTGTATTTATTTGGCTAAAACATTGAAAACCACCAGGATCATGATCCACAATCTTATCACGATTCTTTTTCATGTTGGTTTTTAGGACTATCAAACTAATTTCTGTATTTAAAAAAAACAAAAAAAAAGTTTATTTAAACATTTATCACTTATAACTGTTACTTTTCCACATATTTTTCAGTTACTTTTGAATACACATACAGGGTCTTCCCTGGATTCTTTTGAGACAAAGGTGGCCAGAAAATGTGTGTTGTGTGTGGCACACATAGTTTTTGCTTTAACAGTCTTTTAACATCAAACTTTAACAATCTATCACACATTAGTGTTGTCACGATACCAAAATTTTGACTTCAATACCAAGTTTAGTATCACGTTACTACGGAAACGATACTCAACATGTAATAGAACAGAAAAACAATGTCCAATATGCTGTTGCAAAGCCATGAGACTTACAATGAAATCTTATTTGTTTTTAAATGTACATATCAGGTCAGATTACTCCTATATGGTTCTATTTATTGGGTCAAATGTTAATATATTATATATTATAGACCTGCCCTGTACAGTGCCCATATTATTCTATGAATGGTTCCAAAACAACAAAACATGATTCTACCAAAAGACCATTTCCACTCAAATGTTACTGCAGCAACCAAAGCACTGTTTTCTTTTTTCTGTTTACTATGGCTCATATTATGTTCGCTAAATGTACAGTGGGAGTTTGCCTTTTTTTTTTACTTGCCGTTCTGTATGTCCCTGCAGAGCCACCATTGTTTACAAGTGACATGCAGCTATAGCTGCTAGTGTAGCTTGTAGCCTTATACTATTTAGCTATTTTCCATTTTAAAAAGCACCGAAATGAGACCCCCAAATAACTGTAGCTTAATCGATGTGTTGTTTTGGATCTCAGCTATTTATGATGCAGGATAGGCCTGACATTAATGCATTACTGATCCGCTACGTATCTCATAGCAGCTCATTACCATCCTAACAGCTGGTTAGCGAGTTAGCTTACTCGCTAACCTGTCATGTTTTGTAACGTCACTTCTTGGAGAGACTTGTGCAACCTGTTTTGTTAACCAGTACAGGGCGCAGAGGTTTTATTTCTGAAGATAACACGCTGTTGTTATCAGTAACGTTAACATATTGAGGCATTGCTTCTCTCTATCGAAGCTGCCTGAGGCTCATGCTGTATCAACGGGGATGCATGCAGGGAGACCTCGGAGCACTGCACACACACAGCACCCCCTCTCCGCACACAGACGGCTGTTATCCCTTTCATTCTTAAAGTACCGGTACTTATAAAATGTGTTATTGTATCGTTTCTAATGGCATGGTATCGCGGTACCTTTCTAGTATCGGTATACTGTGCAACACGACCATACACGCACACGCTGGACGGCAGGGGTGGTATGTTCATTGATGAACATAATGCGGAAGTTCACAAACTGCTGGAAGACTCTGATTGTACCAAACACACATCGTGTGTCATCCCCCCTCTGCCTCCACACTCGAGTGCCACGTGTAACGTAACGTGCGCATGTTTGGCAGTTGCTGATAAAAGGCATTTATAACGCAGCAGAACTAATCATTTAGCAGTGCGCTGCTCCGCTGTTGAATGCAGAGGAAACTCTGTCTGTGGCACGATAACAACGATCTCTCTGTAAAGGCAGCTTGTGGAGACATTTTAATCATTGACGATCTAATATCTTCATATCGCCCACCCCGAGGTGAGAGAACACATTACAACAGCATAGAATAGATTTAGTAGAGAAATATATCTCTCATAATAGATATACCGGTTAAAACTAAGGGTTTCATTTCTTGCCTCTTAGATTAACAGGTGCTGTATTCAAAGAATTATCCAGAGCCATTTTCTCGTATGAACTGTTGAAATGAGTTGCCCTTTCACAAATGTAGCACACAGGAGATTGTCTGTGTCAGATGCGTTCTCACTTACTGGAAATACTGTTACGTACTGTTACGTAACTCAGATTACACCGCAGTCAGGTAGACCAGTGGTGCCCAAACTTCTTCCTTCAGGGACCCGTTTTCTATCATTGAGTAAACTGACGACCCCTGACATATTTATATGTACATAAGTGACATATTTTATGGGTAGTTCATACTATAATCAATGCATAATAACAGTGCAGAACAATCAATAAACTATTCAATTAACCCAAATAGTGAACACAATAACTGCAGGAAATGTGTGTAAAATGAATGATGATGAATTTTGTTGTATTGCATCAAATATGAGCTTTCCTGTTATTTTCAGGAACTTTTAATACAATCCTGTGTCTTTATTATGTATTTAACATACTTATTTAATAGGCTTCTTCTCTTTTTTTTTTTTGGACAAATTCAGTGTTTTCTTCTCTCTGACACTTGGCTGTTGTTCTATTAGCTCTTTGGTTGTTTTAACTTTTCTAATGAAGAATGAGGCTGTGTTTCAGAGAGAGAAGTGAAGTTTATATCTTAAATAATAATACAAACTTTAAAAATATCAATTAAATTTAGTTGTCTTCACAAAAATGAAAGAAATGCTGAGATATAAGCCAAATGTATATTTAAAAACAAAAAGCTGATGGATATATCGTACATTTAGTTGCCAATTTATTAGGTTCACGTAAAACTAATACAGCCGCCCTGCAATAAATCTTATATTCATAAATGTTCTGTTTTAATGGTTTTAATACGGTGTTGATTCCACTTTATTTTAATTTTTGAAGTTGTAGTTTTTAGTGATGTTGAATTGTGTTATACTGAGAGTGGTTTCAAATATTTTGTCCACCCCATTTATATCAATAAGGGTTGACTAAATATGAGAAACACATGTCAGTTTTATCTTAGTGTACCTAATAAAATGGTTGTACACAACAGGAACATTTGCAAACTGTTCTAAAAGTTTAGAGGTTTAGAGGTTCATCCTCTGTCCGTTATGATGAGATCTTAAAGTATTTGTTTGTCTTCTCCTCCTCCACCGTCAGGCGGTCTGTGGGAAGCCCCAGGGTCAGGTCCTGAGCTCCGTCGGTACCAGCAGCAGTACTCTGCTCCGGGCGTTGCCTGTGGTCACCACAGGAGGAGTGGCTAAAACTACCGCCATCCACCAGCTGCTCACTAATGGCGGGCTGGCCAAACTTGCCAGCAGCTTGCCTGGCTTGGCACACATCACCAATCAGACCGCCGGTATGTCTCGAACTGCCAAAACACGACGGCCACGTTGAATGAGTTCATTCATCCATTGTTATGGAAACAGTAGTTCAGGACGTCTGTAGGCCAGGGAGGATTGCCGCAGTAGAGGACAGCCCTGTCGACGTGTGTGTGTGTGTGTGTGTGTGTGTGCGTGTGTGTGTGTGTGTGCGTGTGTGTAGATGGTTTGCCTGGAAGAACCTGACTGTTATAAAGTTGCAGAGTCAGGTGTGCAGATATACAGCATGGGAGGGCAGATCAGTGCCGTACAACATGTTTTGTCTTCATGTTCAGAAAGAGCCATATGGGAAATGTAAGGTCAAAAATTTGAGTTCCCAACTTATGTTTGACACAATGTTTATTCGCAATGGATGCAAATGTAACATAAATATAAATGTATGAAATAATTTGATACAGAAGAATTGTGAATTAAGTTAAAATCAGTGTGGGTATGGTTGACCAAATTTAATACCCAAAAGTCCAAAAAAATCCAGACTGTTTTTTTATGTCCGATTTGTTTTTCATTTCATGTTTGTGTTTGTTTGCCTCTTCATGTAGTAACATTTTGTAAACCCTCTCATCAAATCACCTGCTTATAATGTCCATATGTATGAATGCTGAACTGTTGAAAAGCAATAACATTAGCACATGGCATTACCCAAGCTCTGTTCCTGTTGTTACAATAAAGACTGGAATCAAGCTCATGTTTTCATTGATCCTGTTTGTTTTTTCTTTTAGTGTGAATCGGTTGTACTCCTCACCCCTCTCGCCTAACTAAAACGCAATATTTGCTTTTACCTCTCATTATGTTCATTGTTTTAATTTGCTAACCTGACCACAAAGCAAAAAGGTCCAAACTTTTTTTGGCAAACACTCCGGTCCATTTATACTCGTGTATTTTGTGGGTTAGCGTGTCTAGCTGTTAGCGCTGAGCAGTTTTGTTTGTGTGTCAGTAGGGCAGAAAGCCCCCACTTCGATAACGGTGACCCTGCGAGGAGCGCAGCCGGGTAGAGTGGGATCTCTCAGCCAAACTGAGGTTGTGACGCCGGCTCGCACCCTTGAGCCTCAGGTGCGTCTCATTTAAGCATCTCATGGCTCCTGATATGTTTTTACACAGAGCTCTTTATTTGGTTACTTATTATTTCTAATGTGATGGATTCTGCTTGTTGATTCATGTAGCATCTGCCTTTTATTTTGCTTTCACACTGCCCACATTGCTATCCATACCCAAGGCAATTCATCTTTTTGGCAAGCTTATGCATATTCACTGCCATGGCAACCACAATGCCATGAAATAATTTTGTCAACCACAACTATTTTTTTGTGGAGATAAATATCATTTTATATTATTTCATTAACCAGCCCTAAATAGTTATCTTTTACTGGATTTAACATGGTAGTTTGTAGTTAAAGTTACACAAAATAGTTGATGCACATACTGAGGTTTTTAAGTGTATAAACAGAAGCACGCTGATATGGATCCTTATTGTTTGAAATGGCACTACAACGGCTTTTACTTAAAAGATGCTGTAAATGATTTACACTTTGTTAAAATATGAGTTAAATAGCTCTACATCCCAACAGCCGTCACTGATGCAGTGTTCTGTCAGTAATGTGGGTCTCCCAGTCCTTCTGCTCAAAAAGAAAAGACATTTTCTGTTTACTGCAGAGCAGAGGACCCATGTTACTGACAAAACACTATATAAGTGACGGCTGTTGTGATGTAGAGCTATTTAACTCTTTTTTTTTTTTTTTAATAAAAATTAAATACCACTTATAGCACCTTTTAATTTAGACTTATAAAATGTTAATGTCCCCAAAGGGACCATTTGTTGTACAGGGCAATAATAAACATAATGTCGACACAATTAAAAACAGAACAACAGAGACACTAACTAAAGTCTATGATCATCATAACATCCCTAATTCAATAAAAGGCCTTGTTTTATCAAGCAGCTGTTTCCACAGATGCCCCCTTATTTTAGAGGCACATGTATTTTGACAGATTGTTTTTTTTTTGGTTTTTTTTCATATTTTGACATGCAATCTTAATAGGAAGCTACATAAAAAAATCTGCCTTGACTGCAGAGTGAAAATGACTTCCTCAGCTAAGTGTTATCTTAATCCATCTAAATAGGAGGCTGTGTACACAAGGGAGCTGCTCTTCTGGAAATATCCTCATATTATTACTGAAGATACTGTATGCACTCTAACATTGTCAGTCAGCTCTACAGAGGCAAAGATGTAAAATGTCAAACATGTCTTTGTCCTTAAGACTTTAATATAAATAGGCTTATTTTGATTCTATTTTCTGGTGTGAGTTAATTAATTCCACCGTGCCCTTTTACAGCAGTGAAAGGTTTCCATGCGGTGATGCACCTGATATAAGCCGGTGCTGCGCCAGAGGCATCTGGGAGCCGCAGCCTGCTGATGAGACTCTACCCTCCCTGCAATGATGAACACAAAACCCCACAACATGCAGAACACCTGCCTCACGTCCCCCAGAGAGCTGCCCTGTCGAGAGGGATGGAAAAGGCCAGGCAGGCGCTGCCGTGTTGTTGAACCTATATGTGCAGAAGGGTATCGCTGACTCTACTAACACTGCAATGGTGGTCTCCATGCTACAGTCTGTACTCTCTTCTTACACCTTTAACATTCTGACAGCCAGGTATGAAAGGTGATCACGTTATCCTCAAGGGAGGAAATTATATCATGTGAGGATGCATCCTGAATGGACTGTGATAATACCACCGTGCAGCCCACAAAATGACAGACTTGGGTCTGACACCTAAAGCCTCAACTCACCAGTTGTTTTGATGTCCAGCTAAATTAATTAGTGGTATAATATTGGACACGTGGCATTTTTTTGTTTTTTAAATTAGGTTATTTATCCACAAAAATCATGAGCTCAAAATTGACCTTTGACCCTTATTTGGAAATTGGAAGTTAAGGTACTCTGCCTTTGCATTGTCTGTAAAATATGACAATATGCCAAAGCAAAAGGCCTTAACTTCCATTTGATCTTGTTGATTACACTAAGCAATACACTGTATGATAATAACTATGACCTAGATATAATCTAGTGATATATCATTAAACTGCCCCCTTAATATATTATGAATAAGGATAAATAAATCAATTTGTAGAGGTTTTTTTTAAACCACTTTACTTTGATTGTCTTTTGATGGAACATTGTTCACGTCATTAGGATCAAATTGGATGAACTAATATTTGAATTGAATTGAACTGAATTAAAACAGCATAATGTAAGACGTGTGTGTGGAATGCTTCAGTGTATGACAGAATACAGAGGAAAAACACTGTAACTGAACGGTGGGAAAACAGTAATTCATGCGTGGGTAAACAAAGCATTCTAAGCGCAACAAAATAAAGCCAAGGCAAGTTTATTTATGTAGCACATTTCAGCAACAAGGCAATTTAAAGTGCTTTA
>JAOVVB010233970.1:0-10035 GCA_028570985.1 Heterobranchus longifilis | reverse complement strand
CCCTCCGACCCCCTGTGCGTTCCCTCCTCGTTTCCCCGTCCCCTCCCCTCACTGTACAGCCTGCTCGTTGGCTGTGCTGCCCGAGTCCTGGGGCTTCATGACGTCGGGGAGCTCTGGGGGAGTGGAGAACGACTCGACTCTCAGCTGCTCGAATGAATCATCTGAGAAAGTGACAACAGTGAAAAGAGAGAGAGAGAGAAGATACACGGCTCAGAGTGGACGAAGCGTGACTCAAAATAAAATAAGTGAATGGATGGTGCCACGGCTACAACACTAACTGAGAATAGTCTAATATGGGGTTGATTAAAGGGAGAGTTGGGATCTTTTGAAGTAAGGTTGTGTGAGGTCGTATGAGGTGTCATTAATCAGTGTGGTAGCTACAGTAGATCGTCGTCGGCACGCCCCGAGTGTGGAGAAGCAGACAGGTGTCCCGGCAATGTACTGCTGTGGACGGGGGCTGCAGTTAAAATTCAATATCAGTTTAAGTGTATGCTATATTTAGAATATTTTCACAGCTTTACCTTGCTGTCAAACAGCCTTTTACGTTGGGGGAACTGAAGTCGTTATTTCGCTCTCTTCAAAGCCACCAGACTCCTGTTACAAGAACTGTAATTTTACCTCGCAGAACACGGGAGTTTCTGGTCAACCGCTGCCTCGATCTGTTAGTTTGTTTGTATTATTGTGTGACTTTGGTGTTTTAAAAGGGTTAGGAACTAAGAAAACTAAGAAACAAACTAACCCACTGAGGCAACGACAGACCAGCAACTCCTGTGTGCTGTGAGGTAAAACGACTGTTTTTGTAACAGGAGTCTGGTGGCTTTGAAGAGAGCGATAAAACAGCTTCAGTTAAAGATAAAGCTGTGAAAATATTCTAAATATAATGTACATTTTTGCTGTGTGGCCCCGTCCACACCAGCGCATTACTTAGCTTCCGTGCCTGTCCTCCTGTCTGTTTCTCCAAACTGGGTGCGTGCCGACCTCCATCTACTGTAGGTACTAAACTGACTATGGAGAAGTAACTAATACAACCACACTTCCAAAGATCCGAACTTTAATGAAGGGTGAACTACTTACCACTCAGACGGAAAGCTAATCCCACTGTGGCTGGGGCCTGAGGTCGGGCTGTTTGATTTGTAAAGCCACAATTTCCAAGTGTTTGACCGTCATTAAGCATCACGTCATCCTGGTGAAGAAAAATGTAAAAAGACAGAAGTAGTGTAGAGCCAGCTGTTCATTCACTACACTTTTATTTTCCTTGTCACACAGCGCACATCATCAGCCTCATCAGCGTTCGAGGCGTCTGAAGAGATTTAGGAGACCAAGTTGTCAGACAGTGCAGTGAAATGGGTGAGGACTCGTCAATTTCACACAAATCACTCTGCTGTGAAAACTACTTGGATTCCTCTGAGCCACCAAGTTTGTATTCAGTGTCAGTTTACTGATGGGTAAATTAAGTGATGCAGTTAAAAAGTCTGAGTTTTGCATTTGGCTTTTTAACACTCTGATAGAGGTGGGTGATACGGGTTAAGTTTGATTTTATGTTGCAACATCAATATATATATGACAGGTATGTCTGTTTTCAAGTAATCTAGAGAACCTAATAAATTAATGGAATTCATCACATGATGCCTGCATATCATAGCCCTGATCGATCCAAACTCCATTCAGAAAACAAACTATTTTAAAAGTTGTTTGATTGTCGTCTTGCGGACAGACCTGACAAAGCGTGAATTTAGACTTTTTTACAAATTGGCACCATGATGTAGTTATTTCGGCATACGTTTGATTTGTTTATCGCATTAAAATCAAAGCAAAATCTGTTTATTTTGGGTTCACGCCGCTGTAGTAGCAGCAGTCATCCAGATACAGTTCCTGGAGAAGGTGGTGAGATTCAGCGGGATGTATGCACCTCTGGATGATGTTATGAACCCAGACATGACGGCGATGTTTTACAACGTATCTGGGACTTCCACACCAGCTACAAAGCAGCAATAGTGGTTATTTCAGCCATGGTACAGTAGATGACAGAAAGAAATGCCGGAAAGAAACGTTGGCATCTACAGTGGCGCATCTTGCACGAGTAACGCAAATAAACACAAATGATCAGACGGTTAAACTTGCGAGGCGAAAATTCACTTTGTGTTTGGTGTGAACACAGCATAATACAACCAGAGATATCTAACGCATAAACAGTATTCGGACTGCAATTAACGATTATTTTCATTACCGATTCATTTTTCGATAAATCATTAAGTATATAAAAAATAGTTTTACAAAAGCTATTTACAGTTTCTCTAAGCCCATGGTGGTGTCTTCAATTTGTCACATTTGAGAAGCTGAAACCAGAGTATATTTGGCATTTTGGCTTGAAAAATTACCGAAACAATTAATTTATTATCAATAGTTGCCACTCTAAACAGAATGTAGACAAATTCATATAGTTTCACGGTATATCTTTTCATATCGCCCACCCCATCACTCATCAGACGGTGCTAAAGCATGGATGTGAATTCTAATATTGCTCTAAACATTTCTCAGGTGGGTATGAGCAACAATAACAACAAACCAAGAAGTGTTTAGATAGATGTGTGTGGTCTATTCACTGATCATCACACTAATAAAGACAGTTTACAGACAGCTCACACAAGGGAACTGTGCAAAGTGCAAAGTTTCGAGGAACAAATAATTATCCGAACAGAGAAAATTCTGATGTAGAAGCTGTTCAATGTACTCTACCTTATAAAGCCTCTGATCTTCAGGTGGTCTCTTTAAAATGCCTTCCACGATGCGCTTCAGCTCGTAGACTGTGGTCGACTCTTTGGCATCTGTGAAGATGGTCGTCTTGTGACGTCGGATCATTAGAAACACATCCTGAAGGGAGAGCAAGTCACAGAGGAAAGAGTGGAAATGAGACACTGATGACTCCCAAGAATATTCACTTCAGAAAAACGTCATTGTTGACCTTGTAAATACAAATGTAAATCTCTGGAGGCACATTTCACCCTGAAACAATCAGATTATTCCAAAGCTCGAAAAACAATCAAGACTTGCGCAAGATATGCTGCATCTGTAGTATAATGCCGCTGTCTATTTCAAACCCATAGAGTAAGCACCACAAAGGAACAAAGCTCATGTCGGTGTAAAGAACAGTAATTCATAATCTTCCCATTACTGGTCGTCTCTACGGTAAAACCTCCACAAAGTGTCATCAGCAGATAGAAGTATTCAGATCCTTTACTTAAAGTGCTAATACCAAACTACAAGTAAAAGCACTGCATTCAAAACTTCACGTAAGTAAAAGTATGCAAGTATTATCTGCAAAATGTACTTAAAATATCCAAAGTATTCATTGTGCATTAGAATGGTCCCTGTTAAGTGTTTCACTTGTATATATGATGCTTTGGATTAATATTACTGCTGCATTAATGTGTTATGTTGCATTTTACGAGTGTAGATGTTTAAGGTCAGGCTGCACGATATGAGGAAAATATTGCAATAACAATAATACTTGCAGTCATATCAGTTCTGCATTTCTGCTGCTTTCAGTATACATATAGTATAAAGTATACATACAAACTGAACATTGAACTGAACACAAAAGGCACCATTTAAAAAAAGGATAGTTACATTTTGAAGAGCAGTTTTCTACTGATACTCTCTTTCAACTAACTCAAAAAATCCCTGACTGTTTTTCGCGATATGTCGCAGTGTTTCGCGATGTGTTTATTGTGAAAGTTGATATTACAATGACAATTAAAAAAAAAAAAAAACATATTGTGCAGCCCTAGTTTAAGGTGTGCTAATTTTAACTCCTTTATATAATGTTGGGTAGTTTAATCTACAGCAATGCATCATATTCTATAAGATTAAGATCAACATATGTTTGTAGCATTGTTGTCCTGTGAGAACCACGTCTCTCTAAAAAGTTTAAAAACTTTTCATGGTGTCAGAAAAACTGCCCTGTGTTCAGCTTTATGACGATGCATTTTCCAGCTGATCCTAGACACTTTTTAAATAGTTTATTTAGTTTAAGTAGGGGAATTTTCTCAACCCATAAAGGAACTCTCTGAGATGTCGTGAAGTAGAAGTATACCGCTGCATAGAATGTAAATGTTCAAGTAAAGTATAAGTACCTTGAATTTGTACTTCAGTACAGTACTTGAGTAAATGTACTTACTGTTACATTCCACCACTGCATTTGCAAATATTTACCAACTGAAGCAAAAGCTTGGGGGTAGAGCGTAACTTATTGTGGGTGGTTTTTGATCAAAACACCTACAGTATACTGAGCCACCAGGATTCCCCCAGGCAAAGTCCTGACACAAAGTTATTGATACATTTGAATATTAGGCTTGGTCATCCTCACAAAACCAAAGGTGACAAGCGTTTTCTGTTCCGTTCTCTCTCTGGAGAAAGGCCTGTTTCCACAATTGACAATTTTGAATCGAATTTAAAGAGAGACCCCCCCTTTTTTTGCTTGATTTTAGTTCAGTCTCAGGCTGCCCCATGGCTTTTGTCCAGTCCCCTCTTAACGTATTTCTACCGCCCCTTACTACTTTTTAATCTGTTGTTGGTTTTATTCAATTTCTCCTAACTTCCTGTTTTATTACTTCTTCTTTGATTTTATCATGTTAGTTGTTTTAGGTTTCCATTTTGAGTCTTGCTTTCCACTTTTTAGTCATGCCTTCTCTTTATTATTGTATTAAATTTTGTATTATTGGCTGTTATGCACCTACTATCTTAAAGCACTTTGGGTCAACTCCTGTTTAAACGTGCTATATAAATAAAACTGACTTGACTTGAATACCTCATGATAATGCAGACGAACAATATGACAGATGTAAAGTCATCTCAAACACTAATGTAGATAAAGATGCAGACAAAGTAAACATACAGTTTAAAATTAAACGTGCAGTGGTAACCACTGCTTTCTAAAGTTAAAGCAAATGAGTTGGCAGATTGCTTCTTGTTTATGAACTTCCTGTACTAGCCCGGTTCTAACTGTACGGGGTTAAGCTGTGTGGCAGCATTAGTGGTGAAGCTGGCAGTGAGCGTAGTTTGGTCAATTAGTTGATAAGCCTGTTAGGTTTATACACAAAAAACAGCTCTACACCATAACGACACACCAAGGCGTTTAAAGACACACGGTGCGGCAGCTGCTAGCTAGCGTCAAAACGAGCTAACGTTAGCTTAGCTGTTGCTGCTAAGGTAGCTAGTCGTTAACCCATGTTACAAATCGCACCCCCTCTCACAAGCTACCACTATCTAAACACACTTTTTGTTGTCTAACGTTAAACTGGCTACATTTAACTGTTGACACCTAATTTTTTAATTTATGTCATTTCATAGATGCTAACATTAGCCGAGCTACTGACAACTTCAGCTAGTTAGCTTCTTTACGGCTAGCTAGCCATTTCATCAAAAGCAAAGTTTGTTGGTTGAGCTGTCACTTATCCAAAACAATAATAATTTACATGCCCTTTCGTTTGGACCCTTCTCCGCTAACCGTGCTATCGTTTCGAGCATTATAAAGCAATGCCCAGGTAGCTTGAGCTACACTGTTGACAACGCAAGGAAGCTAACCAATGTTAGCAAGGGTTAGCTAAACAAAGACATCAGCTTTTAGATGACCGTTTTTTGTGACAAGCTAGGTTCGGCTACTGACAGCATACATTTAAACGCTTAGGGAATTACTTATTGACTTATTAAAGTAAGGTTTGGCTAGTTAACAGGCCATCACATTTTGAGCTGTATCTGTTTTCCTCACTCACCATTTCTTGCGGTTGGTTGCACACAGAAAAAAAAACGCCTCCACTGCACAGCGACAACTGTGAGATCACAGCAGCATCAGACAGCCTGCAACGCCACTATCAGCCAGCAGGGGGCGCTGCAGTAACATCTTCTTCTTCTTTCTTCACCCGGCGGAGCATTGTTGTTGTATTATTAATATTATCGCCACAAACTGTAGTGTTACAGTCTATGATCCTGTCTCTTTTACACCAGTGGTTCTCAAAGTGTGGTCCGGGGACCCCCAGGGGTCCTTTAGGGAGTTTCAGGGGGTCCCCCAGAAAAAAGGGGAATTATTTATTTTTACTAGCCTATATTTCCATCCATAATTAATACAATGACAGAATGTATGATTATTTTGGTCATGGGTTTTATACAATTACTATAATTAAATATCTAAGAGTAAAAATCCTATCAGATGGGGACCCTGGGACAAAAGCCTATACCCCTCATCAATAGGGGGAAAATAATACATTTAAAAATGAATAAATACATTAAATGAATTCCAAATAAATAAAAAAGGCAATGATAAATTAATTAATTAAATAGAAAAAAAACATTTAGAAATGAATACGTTAAAAATAAAATAATGAATAAAAGTGAAAATTAAATAGGAAAATAGGGAAATGAACACAAAGGTAAATAAATAAAAAAGGAAATGAAAACATAAATATCAATTTATTTTTGCCATTGTTTCTTATTTATTCTGAATGCATTTTTTTTATATATATATATTAATTAATTTTAAAATGTATTTACCTATTTGTTATTTTCCCTTTGCTTTGACTGGAGATCTTTAAAGTATTATGGTTTTTCATGGAGCTTCATCCTCCCTTTGAACTCAGCAGCAGTACAGCTCTGTACCATAGACTGTATAATATTATTTTTTTTACAGTCTTTGCTCTGTACCAATCATAAACCTTCATCACGGTGAAACAAACAGGTGTTTCTTTTCACTGGGTGGTTCTTTTATATGGGAGGATGTAGTTTTGTCCTGTCAGCTGACAGCAGCTGTCACCGCAGGATGGGACAGCTGGACGGACAGCAGCTGAGAAAATAAATCGAGGAGCCACATGCTGTGAAAGACCGGGGTCTGTTTTTCCTGTTAGGTTTATGACATTGTGGTTTGGTTGGCTGGTCAGCGGTCGTAAAAACAAAAAACGTGATACAGAAAGAGATAAAAACACCTAAAAATATTACATACATACATAGACACACTTGTCATACTTTTTCTCACATATCTGGAACAAACTGTCAGAAAACTGCAGGTCTGAAATCAAGGCTTTTGTTTGACGCTGCCTTTTATTAAATAAAATAATGATTAATCTCTCACACTGCACTGTAACTTTTATTCTTGCATTTTATGTATCACAGCTTGTTTTTATTTTCCATTCTTTTAAAGGACTGTTTTTAAAATGTCCTTTTAATTTTTTATGTAAAGCGCTTTGAATGGCCTTGTTGCTGAAATGTGCTGTATACATTAACTTACCTTGCCTAAATGGTATTTAATTAAAATATATTTTATTTAGGAGGTGCTTGTAGAAAACTTGACCCTTGAAACTCAGCTGCTGTTGTTTGACACATTTTTCTAATGAAAGATTAGGACAAGTTTTTAAACAATTTTTTTTACCACAAATCTGTAAACAAAGAGGCTCCCACGTATCTTTGCATAACTTGAAATGGCCTGTGAGGTGCAGATGCAACTCAGATATAACAGATGTGATTCTTATGTTGCAGATGACACTGCATACTGCATGTATGTTCGTGTCAACATGTTAAAATAGTTTCAAGTTGAAAACAAGTCATGGTGCTTACTTTTATCTGTTTTATTTGTTGTCTTATTTGTCCACTGCACAAATGAAGTTCCTCACAGAAAATAAAGCACATTGATTACGCAGGAGAATTTCTGTAGTCTCATTCTGAATATTGTAATCAAAACAATTCGTATTTTAATGCAAATTTATTTACATGTTTTACATTTTATACACATAAAACAACAACAATCAATCAGGCACAGCAGCCTTACATTTGCCAACTGAAATGTTTGGACGACAGCTGACCTCCAGTTTAAGAAATACTGTTTAGTGGCATCGGAAACAGAAGGCCAACTTACAAAATACAAACAAATCCTGATGCAAAACATAACAATGTTGTATCTATTAGACTCATATGACCTTTCATGACTTGTATTTAGTTTGTCATGATGTTGACTTTTCCTCTGGTACCATACTGCACACTTTGTCATTCTGATACAGTTTTTTAAAGCATTTTTAAGACCACTCATTGTAGTACAACGTTTTTCGGATTGAACACGTTGAAAACGACACTGAGTCTTTGGGAGAGAGGAGGATGCTGTAGAAATCTGGAGGGATTTGCCGTACAGTACCTGTCCTGTGCATCCTGGTCAAACTGTCGTCACCACGTTCCCACCGCAGCCATGAAGCACAGAAGAATTACAGCAGTTTTACTTGACAATCCACAGAGTCAGAGTCAAAGCCCAGAAATACTCTTCCTCCTCCTCGGGTTGTTAATAAACCCGAGCCCAGTTTGATTCCCAGCAATTGACCTGAAAAATAAGAATACTGATTGAGACAAGTTGTACATTAAAGTGACATATTTGTAAAATTCCATAATATTCTCAAAATTATCTGAGATTGTTTTCAAATTCACTGACTTCCTCCTTTTGGAAAACACCAAGAAAATGCCTAGATTTCCCACAAATTCCATGACCTCAGAAAAATTCAGAAGTATAGCATGTACTTGCACACAAAAACAATAATCTACTCACCAAATAAACTTTAAATATCTACCTAACGATGAAAACACTCTCTCGGATCTTGGTATAAGCATACTGCGGAGCAGAGAGACAAGAACACAAGTCATTTTACAGTAAATATATAAAACAAAGGCCCTTTAAATCTCAAACCTTCAAAACTCAGACTTACATTCAGTCCTCTGAAGGACCGGATGGGCTGCTCCTTACAGCAGAGCACTGAAAAAGGTCTTTTCTGCGTCTTTGAATGCTCTTTGAAACACAGACTGAAAACTTTGGCAGGCAGGTAGACGTCCCAGTCAGCCGCGTGCTCCTCTATCAGATCACTGACCATCCTGTCGGAGAGCAGCAAAAAGAAAACACGGAGTCACGGTGACAACATTTTCAGTTACAGGAGTGTCTTTAATGCATTTATCAGTTTAAAAGGAAACAATTAACAAGATAGCACTTGTGCACTGCTGAGAAGTGCTACAATCTCTGTGATTGTTTCTTGATTTACTGTATTTTTCATATTTCTCTGCTCTATAAATGAGGAGCTGGGAGATGCATTAAACACACAATATGTATTGTTCTGCCGCTAGGGGTTTCTCAATTAAAACAATAACGACGCCGTGAAGTAGCGTGGGTTCATCAGAGGTGCTGTCTTTATTTTGCTGGTTAGGATTCCTTCAGTGTTCATCGTTTGGGAGGTTTTTAACAGGAATTATCTGCAGACGTTTCCTCCTCTTCAAAACAAACGGACCCGGTCATTTTAACTGAGCTGCTGCTAACATTTGCTCAGCTTGTTTCTCTGATAACTTAAGATCCAGACGTCCAGTGACTAAGAAGTGTGTTGGTAGAAATGTGGTTTAAAACTGGATAAAAAGTCAATTTATGACAGCTGCTAGCAGACAACCACACCGCTGATGCAAAGGGGACATGACAGGCGACCAAATATAACAGACTGTTACCTTGAATAAAATTATAGATTTCTTTCAGTTTGAACATTGTTGGAGACATTTGCGAAAATGTTTAAAAAGTACACAACTCAACAAAATGTATAACATAGGTCTAGTTGTCACTTGCAGTGACAATGTGGAGAAGAGTTGAGTTTTATTTATGTATTTAACAGATGTTAAAATACTCACATATAATACCTTTAATGCTATACAGATATATGTAATATGAGTATAAATATTGTCTGTAATGTTGTGAAAAAGCAGTGTAAGTACAGACCTGTCAATCATCTGCTGTGTGATCAAATCCGCGGTGCCTGTCTGCTGATGATAGACGACCAGAGCGAGGCTGATCTTCAGCCGGTCTTTCAGTTCTTTGTTGATCTGGAGAAACATTCAGAGAATATCTGTCAGATTAGGACACAATATTTAGGGCTGTACCAAATGTCTGCTTTTTTTTAAAAGTTAAAAAAAAAAAATCATAATATAGTATGTCAAAAAAAGTAAAAAAAAAAAAAAGAAGAAAAAAATCATAATAAA
>JAOVVB010233969.1:0-10035 GCA_028570985.1 Heterobranchus longifilis | reverse complement strand
AGAGGGTGAATACAGGTATATTCAGACAGACAGTATGAGAAAAATAATGTTTTTTAAACATTAAAGCTTGTTCTAGAAGAAACCCAAATTACAAGTATGAACCTGAAAATGAGCAAAATAAGCCCCCCCCCCCTCGAAACTAGGAGCTGTTCTTTGTAAAAAAACAAACAAAAAAACACTGATTAATGGATTAATGGATCGCGCTTCTCTGACTGGAGAAGCGCGATCCATTAACATTAACAAAAAAACAGTAAATTTTTTGTCACTGTGAACCTCATTTATATTCTCTCTACTCACATACAGTGAGTCCATGCACGAGATGCAGGGTTGATGGGCGTGTTAGCTCTGAGCCTGCTGGCTGCTGCTGCTGCTGCTAGAGGTTTTCCAACAGTTGGTTAATGGGTTTCATGTTGTGCGTAATTCCTGTGGAATTGGCTCCAACTAGGCTCAACAGTTAGAAGTGATAGGGAGCAGTCGATTGCGCTATCATGTGTCAAACTGTCTTGGTGGATTAGATTATGAGTTAAAAGGTGGAGTCGGCGATTTTGGAGAAAGGTTGTTGATATTTGAACTCAACAACCAAACAAATACACCCCCCCCTCCTGTCAGTCACTCCTTCATAAACCAGATTCGCTGCCCCTCTCGCTCCCACTGCCTTTCTCTCCCTGCGTTCATGTGGTGTCGAATAATGGAACAATTTGTTCCTGACTACAAGTAAACGCCCCCCTCGAGTTGAAACAACAACTCGGAAAGTAGGCGGAAATTTTGGTACACGACTTGTTGAGTTGATGTCATATTACGCAGAAACATGACGGACGAAATAAATGTTGGGTTGACGGGGAGAAACTTTTTTATTAGTCATGTATTGCATATACATTTTTTTTGCTCACATGTAGACCTAACATGTAATATGGTATTAGGTTGTAGCTGTTAAAATTATTTTGTAGAATTTACGCTGACAAGTCAGATAAAGCAATATTTTAGTAGTTTTATGCAATGTAGGCCTACTGGGCTTCAACTATAAGTGCTCTGAGCAATAAAATACAACACATCATTGTAGTGTCCATGTTGTTTCCACAACTTAAAGCTCATGAACACACAGAAGTCAGAACTTCCCAACTCAGATAACAGGACCATCCGAGGATCACGTGAACGCACTATCTTTATACATCCGTGACCTTTCCCCTGTCCCGTGCACGAGCACGCTGGAATAGCGCGTGGCTCGGTGCAAGCCACTTGGTTTGTTTCCGATTTACAGAGCCAGGGCTGTGTATGAAGCCCAGATTATTTTTAGAACAGAATAGACAGCTAGCAGACCGTGAGGAGATATTCGCTGAATTTGACAAAAAGTGTATTGGATTAGAATGGCTGACTGCACCTTTAACAGTGCTCAGACCTGACAACTGCAGGTTTGCTCTGTAAGCACCCAGTTGCCCCGAGGACTGTCTGGGAATTTCATGCTGAAGACAAACCGTATCCCATGTGGTCAGATGACTTTCAGAGAGCACATGTAGTCCACCTAAGGCCTTATGATTCTGCTGGGCTGCAAATGTCAAGGTGATGTCCGGGTCAGTACGCACCTTGCGTCGCTAAGTTGTGGTGACCTTCAAAGTATGTGGCAGCATAACAGTTCAGTCAAAGTTAACATAATGAGGTCCAAGAAAAATGTTCACAGAAAAGTGGCATTGGCCGAATTCCAAGAGACAAGAAGAAAAAAAAAAAAATCAAACATAAATCATAAGTGCGTTCCTTTCTCACATCCACACATTTAAGACATGCTCTTTTGCCCCTCTTGTAGGCCACAGATGGAAGAAATGTTAGTGAGTGAATGCAAAAGTGTCAAATGAGAGGCAATTTCATGGGACTTAAGGACCCTATAATGACTGTTTTGATGGAGGGGTAGAGCTGGGATTGCTGCGAACAAGCTGCATAATGTATGAAGGTTAAACGACTAACATTTGCAGACTGACTGACTTGTTATTTCTGCCAGAGCATTAAAAACGCGTTTGCATTCAGTTACAGTACTTTGATGAATACTCCCTCTTTGTTTAATTAAAATGCTTTTTTAACACTCTAGATTAATGAGTCAAAGTGTATTTTAAGTCTTCCTTTATTCGCACGAGTCACAAAACAATAAAATGCCGAATACAAGTGATTAAAAGAGGATTGTGCTGGTGAGATTACAGCAGCATCTCACTCATCTCAGTATTTTTGTAGCCCCAGTGTCACAATGTCATACCGAGGTATCATACAATGATGATGCTTCTGTTACGCTCATGCTCAAACAATATCCCAGCTTTATCACAAACATTATGGCTGTGTTAAGTTGCCACAATGTAAAAGTCACTGGCTGCGTCCGAGATTTTTTAGTATGTCGAAAATCTTAGTATGAGTCTAATACTACGCGATGTGCATACTATGCAACACTGGACACTACGGTGGCATAAATATCCCACAATGCAATGCAGTAGTGAGAACGTTCATAACAGACAAACGGACAGCGACCAAGGCAGCTCAATAACGCTTCAATTTACATTTCTACAGATTAAAAATCACCTGCGACCGTTGGATTAGCTGCTTATCTATTTTTCCCAGTAATTTAAACATTATCTGGCGACGACGGTCGAGCTGAGGTTGGCACAGGTTACCATGGTTACGTATCCAACCGGCAAGGAGGCTCACACGGTAATTACAGATCAGTGCATCCAAAAGAATTCACACTACTGTTTGTATACATAAAAGTATGTTGAACGATAGTATACCTATTGAGTAAGTAGTAGATTGTTTGGCATTTCGGACGCAGCCACTGTGTCAAATTTTCAGATATTGTATATAAGTAAACATACAACATTCATGTCAACAAACCATCAGGATTGAGTCTTGATACTTGTGTACTTGATCTTCCATCCCTTGTTTTTCCCACTGAGGTCGGATCTGAACGAAACATGCACTTGGTAACTTCCTGTGTCAATGCGGCCCGGTGGCATTGATCCACAGAAGGGTCCGTACTCTTGTCCAGCTGTTGAAACCTTGTAAAAAAGAAAAAAGGGGAACATGAGATAAGAAGATTAATTAAATGCCTCACTGATTCATGTCCAGTCAAACTCAATTATGCAGGAAACGGCATGACTATATAGTATATCACCCAAGGAGGACAAGTCTGTAACAAACTGCCTCCACAGGCATGAGGAGGAATACATTGCTTTGGGTTGTGAAGTCACATGACTAACCTTCAACACATCGTACGGACAGGGGACATCTGAGTGCCCCTCTACATCAAAGGGCTCCGGGAAGTCCAGGATTATTCTGTAGCCCTGCGGCAGACGGATGGTGTGGTCACACTGACTCATGGGTGGGTAGGGGCTCGGGTGGCCCGGGCTGGTCAGAACCCCCGACAGCGAGGTCAACACCTGGCTCTGACATGGCACTGTCGGGAAGACTCACACTCGTTAAAGGAGACACATGATGCTCATTTTTAGGTTTTGTTTTGGGTTACATGTTTTAATGTTCAAAAACACCCGCTTCTAATGTTATCACACGATCGTGTGTGCTGATAACATGCTTATCATCCTGATACATATGGGTCAGTAGGGGCCGGCTCCCCCTGCTAGAAGATCCAGAAGGCTCTCATCATCATTAAATGGGGCTGATAACAGCCCATTCAATACAGGTTGCAAGTTCGTTAGGTTTCGGTTTCAATTAAAGTAAACAACCTTACATTACTACATCACTGTGAGTTTCAGTAAGATTAGAAAAAAAACACCTACATTTCTGTGAGTTTTAGGCACCAAAAACATGTCGGTAGGTTTAGAAAAAAACATCATGGTTTGGATTAAAAATAATGTTTAAATGTTGTTTCAACCGGGACACAAACTCCCAGCCACCACCCCAACATACCTCCTTACGCTCTTTATATATCATCATCTGGCTTCTGTCGTTGCTTCAGGCACAATAACCATTAATACAGTAGGTTGTCAGCCCATTCAATAGCTGATAACTGCCTTCTGGATCTTCTAGCAGGGCTAGCATGCCCCTACTGACCCATATGTATCAGGATGATAAGCACCCATAGCAGCACGATCAACATGTGACAACATCAGAATCGCCTGCTTTAAAACGTAACCCGAAGATCCTAATTATTTTCCACAGTTTATAGGGGGGCCAGAGGGGGGGTTTCAGGCTTCATATTATGGGGACACTGGCCCCTTTCTTGCCCCCTCTAGAACCGCCATTGTATATCGCCTCCTGTTTTATACACAGGTGTGCAGACATTGCAGAAAGGCCTGCATGTGCATATGTGTGTATACAAACACAGAGGGAGGTAGTAAACAGTATCCAGCAGCTCTGACCCCAATCGATGCCGTTTAACTCAGTGGGTGTCGTGCCATCTGTCGGAGCCGGCGCGGGCATTTGGCAGATAATCCCCGTTTCCATCGTGATGTAAACAACTGGCTCTCGTGAGAAACTTCACTGGCACAAAAACATCTCGATACATTTGGATTACATCCGTGCAAAACCGCAAATCATGACATGCATGCCGTGAGTTAATCTCAAAGAGGTGCACATTACTGTATGAATATATTGTATATATATTAATTGCATGATTTGAAAAAGTGAAACAAAGCATCTTTTTACACTTATTATTACCCAAAATTAAAGGTCCCATATTCTGATAATTTTCAGCTCCATACTGTTTTTTTTTTTTTGATTTCATTGTATGCAGTGGTGGAATGTAACTAAGTACGTTTACTCAAGTACTGTACTTAAGTACAATTTTGCAGTACTTGTACTTTACTTAAGTCTTTCCATTGTATGCCACTTTATACTTCTCCACTACTTCTCAGCTGCAACATTAAAGTGATCAACACATTAATGCATCAATAATTATCATCCCATAATATAATATATATGTATCTGAAATGGGCCACTCTGCACAATGACTACTTTTGCTTTTAGTACTTTAAGTATATTTTCATGCCAATACTTTTGCACTTTTACTTAAGTAAGGTTTTGAATGTAGGACTTTTACTTGTAACAGAGTATTTTTACACTGTGATATTACTACTTTTACTTAAGTAAAATATCTGAGTACTTCTTCCACCACTGATTATTTTGCAATTTAGTCTATTTTTATTTATAGATGAATAAATTCATTTGTAAATACATTTCCGTGACAAGTGTGGTCCTCCATAGGGGGCGGTATGCACCTAAAAGTTGCAATCCGTCAAAAGAGGAAGAAGAAGAAGAAGAAATAGAAGTAGTAGTAGTAGTAGAAGAAGAAGAAGTAATAGAAGAAATGGCGAGATGATGGGGACAGACAGTAATGTGGCCTGTGGTCAGTTTCAAACTGTCCCTCTGTCAGAGTTGGAATTCCCCGGTCAACCGTACTCCGTGTCCGTCCTTAAACCCGGATACTGTCTCCCGCAGACAGACGGGACGTTCAGAGCCGACGGGACCATCAGTCTCATAACGGGACCCAGGACTATTCTGGTGGACACCGGGGGTCCGTGGGACCGGGACTTTCTCCTGACGACACTGAAAGAGAGGGGTCTGGAGCCGGGGGACATTCACGTGGTCGTGGGGACTCACGGACATTCAGACCACGTGGGAAATCTGAGCGTATTTCCAGCAGCGGTGATGATTGTCGGGTATGACGTCAGTGAAGGGGACACGTACCGTCCCAACAGGCTGGCAGAGGGGCACGCGCACCCTATCGATGAGCATGTAAGTACAGCAGTCTGTGGTGCAGCTAATACAGTTCTTCATACAATCAACAAATCTACGTCATAGTGTCTGAAAAGAAAATGTTGGAACAAAAAGGACAGAATAACAGGCTAAACACAGTGCATCAGTTCACCCCTGCAGTATGAAATGCCATTTTAGTCAATATTAAAGAAATAATTAAATACATAAATATGCCCATGAAATAAATATGGCTATGAAATAAATAAATAAAGAAAGAAATGTGGCATTATGCTATAAAAGTCCCATGAAATACATTTGATTTATATCATAGCCATATTTATTTCATAGGCATATTTATTTATTTATTTATTTATTTATTTAATATTCAGTTCAGTTCAGTTCAGACCTTTATTGTCCCTCAGGGGGAAATTTGATTTGCAGCAATGGTCAAAAGTCAAAAATATTAAATAAATTAATATTTCAGGCAGTTTGTATATACTGGTCTTGACTAAAACTAGTCTATGTTCATAGTTTTCTGAGGCTAAAATGTCCAGAGTTTTCAAAATAAAGGTTTCTAAAAAATTTTAAAAAACAAAAAAAACCTCAAAAGATTAATTATTTTATTTCTTTCGAATATGTAACAACTAATTAAAAACAAAATGAATACTAAATATATAACAAACTCTCAATGTAAGTTTTCATAACTGAAACAAATATATGTGTCATACTGTATATACAACTCAAACAACTTCCAATTCTATCATGTTCAACCCAAATATCTACTAAGTGTCAATATAACATCCTACCACCCCTCTTAAAAAAAAGAAAAAAGAAGGTAGTTTATATGTATATGATCAGTTAAAAATAGAATAGGAGTCAGACTGTGACGGCGCTCAGTATCTTCCTGTGTTGTTCTGCTGGTTTCCCCTCAGGCTTTGACAGCGTCTCCTCTCCCCCACAGGTGTCTGTAGTTCCCAGTCCGGGCCACACAGGACAACACGTCAGCGTCCAGGTGACGGGAACCTCGGCGGGCACAGTGCTCGTTGCAGGGGACTTATTTGAGTGCTGCTCTGATGAGGACAGCTGGCGGGATCTGAGCGTGAACACTGCAGTGCAGGAGGTCAGCCGGCAGGAGGCGCTACGCACCGCTGATGTCATCATACCGGGACATGGACTCCCTTTTCGAGTCCTCAGGAACTGATGAAGCAACCCTGCAGATACATAGAGCTTTTTATCTGCGTCTGAGTTGTGTAAGGACACAACTTGATTTACTGTAGGTGGAGTTTTATGACTTAACTGCACCCAGTGTGATCAAACAGAGATTGACTGTTGTCATTCTAACCAAAGTTTAACACACGGTCATTTTACTGAGACATCTCAGCATATCTATTTTTATCATCGAAACTACAGATATACTCTCAGATGTGACTCAAAAGTTCAATTTCTGCATTGAATAAAATATATTTTATTAGAAATATATTTGAAAACTATGCTTAACTTCCTATTTTAATTTCTGGACTAATACTAGACAACAATTCCATCTAAAAACAGGTTTACATGCTTTAATGTTAAAAAAAAACAAAAAACATTTTTCTCCTACTGTCTGTCTGAATATACCTGTATTCATCCTCTGTCTGAAAACGCTCCGTTTTAGCGCCTCAGTCGTCTGCTGTATAAATACTGTGAAAGTATCAAAACGCTCAATCCAGGGGGAAATGCACACAGCTCATATTCAGTTGTGATGTCACGTCTATAAATATATATAGTATAGTGCCGCTACAGTCATTCCCCAGATGCAATGACGGTGCAGAAACGCAGAGCGTGCACAAGTGGAAAACCCGGAAACACTGACCAATCAGAGAAGACTGGGCTGTTTTAAAGAGACAGACACTAAAACGGAGCGTTTCAGACAGAGGGTGAATCATAGAAATTCAATTTATATGGGCTGAATACAGGTATATTCAGACAGACAGTTTGAGAAAAAATAAAGTGTTTTTTGAACATTAAAGCATGTAAACGTGTTCTACATACAGATACATGATGTATCCGTATTGGTGAAATCTCACCTATAAATCAATAAAGTTGCATGTAATCTAATCTTACCTAACCTTCAGCAGTAACATGGAGTAAAGACAATTTGTAGTTAAGGATTAATAATAAGGTGACTTCCACACATATATTGCTATTAGAATGCTGAAAGACTTTCACGCGTGCACACACACACACACACACACACACACACACACACACACACACACAGGTCACTGTACTTTGAACTGCTGATCGGTGCTATCTCTCACGCTACAATTTCCATCAATGATCAATCAATATGATGACCCTGAAATTATGGGAAAACCAGTATTTTTAGATACAAATATTTTGTACCAATAGTCAAAATCTATTGAATGCAACTGAAACAGCTGGACTGACAGTTTCTAGCTTTGCCCCCACGCAGACATGAAGACTTATTTCTGTGGCCTCGGGTTATTGGCCCTAATATATGGCTCTTATTAAATCAATGGACATTTTCAGTATTTATTGTACTTATTACAGCTTTCTTATCTTATCCCCCTTTTCCCCTTACATGCAAATTATGACAATGCACTGCTTTATCAACTGAGTTGCTGTCATGATGTCAAGTGTGTGTGTGCGTGCATGCGTGTGTGCGTGTGTTTCTTATGTGTGTCAGAATACCATCAGAGTGGCAGTACCAGGCACAAACAGGAGATATCCCCATACAGCACTTGTGACCTCAGAGACCATAAATGTTTCACCAGTAAAACTTCATGAAGGTAAACTGTCACATTGTTATGTCATATAATTGTTGGCTGTCATTTGGGGAAACACTGCGTCTGATGAACTTCTGTAAAAGGAACTTTTATAGAGACAAATGTAGAAGATAGTACAGGAAGAAGCTTAGTAGCTGTTCCTATCTGTTACATGAACTCTATATGACTTCTGTACAGTATGGATGTTTACGATTCTATGAAGCTATAGGAGTGCCATAACAAAAGAATAAATATGGAAAAGAATAAGAAAATAAATGTGGAAATATAAAGGGGAATAAATAAAAGAATACATAGGTAAATTTAAAAAAAAAGGTGGAAATATAAAAAGAAATAAATGTGGAAATATAAAGGGGAATAAATAAAAAAATATGTAAGTAAATTTGAAAAAAAATGTGGAAATATAAAAATAAATAAATGTGGAAATATAAAGGGGAATAAATAAAAGAATACGTAAGTAAATTTTTTTTTTAAAAAGGTGGAAATATAAAAAGAAATAAATGTGGAAATATAAAGACCAGTAACAAAATATGAAATAATAATTAAAAGTATTTTCACATTTATTTGTTTATTTATTTCTGTATAGGGGAAAGCAAAAAAAGCAAAAAATAAATAAATAAATAAATATATATATATATACAGGAAAAATAGAGACATTTTCATGCAAAAGTGAATAAATGTATATATTTTTTTAAATATATAAATATACAGACATAAATGAACAAATAAATGTGGCAATAAATGTAAATGCTTATAATTATTATTTTTTATATTTTATTTGTCTTTATATTGCCACATTTATTTATTTTTTATGGCACTCCTTTGACTTTATGCAGGTGCAAGGTGCAGAATAGTTCTAAGTAGAAGATGGGTTGTAATGTTTATGGAGTAAAACAACAACATCTTCATCCATGATTAGTTTTATAATAATGAACATTAGACCTTCATTAAGTTAATAACCAACAATGAGTTTGAAGTCTAAACTTCAGAGTCAGTTGATTATTAACTCATTTACTCTTTTATCTTTTAATTTACTTTATCTTTTCTAAACAGTTAATTCATGACCTTGGAAATAATAGTATGACAAAATAATCTTGATTTAAGGTCTGCTTTCTAGTTTTGCAGAGCTTGCGGATGGATGAAAAGTTATATTTGCACAATGTATTTCTATTTTATTTTACTAACATGAGATATTTACACAGCTAACAGCCATATTTAGCCTCACAATAATTAGTAATCTGTGGCGATCGTGGGCGTTAGTTGACGTTAGTTTAGCTGTGTTGCCAAATCTCGCGAGAGTTCGTTGCTGAGACAAAAAACTGAGACTCAGATACAGGAAATGTATCGGTCATTCCCCGGCTGCAATGGCAAGTCCATGTTCTAGTAGAAACCCAAAATACAAGTATGAACCTGAAAATGAGCAGAATATGCCCCCCTTTAAAAGATGGTGTCAGATGAGAATGTCACTGAAATCCTGGTCCATGACCTTTGACCTCTTCTGAGTCAGTGCTGTGACTGGTTTTGGGGACACCCATCATTGACTGGGTAGGGTAGGGGACTCTGG
>JAOVVB010233968.1:0-10035 GCA_028570985.1 Heterobranchus longifilis | reverse complement strand
TAATGGATGTTCATATTAAACGTGGCCAAAGCTTCAGATAATGCAGTAAAAGTAATCCCTGTCAGTAAAAACCTCGGCTCAAGCTTACATCAACTTGTGCCAGATTTTCTCTATAGGGTCATCTGCTCCGGGCACGTCACTGCAGTGTTTACATCACACACACTGCTGCAATATTGACGTTAATGACGTGTTTACAACCACACCGGCACATGGACTTAAAACGGTAGAAAAAGCGTGAAAAAGGGGTCCTGACCAAGCTGCCGTTTTTGAGGAGTCGGGAGTGAGAATGTGTTGGAAGAACATGAACCTGTGAGCATATGTCTCCTTTAATACACGCAGCTGATATAAACCTTAAACATCAGACTTACTACTCACATGATGGTCTTCTATTCTGTCATTATACTACATTTATACGCTTTCTGTCCGAGTTCATGTTAATTAGCTAGTTTAGTGGTGAATTACATGATTGATATGTTTAGATTCTATGACTGCAGAGGGTAATTGAGCACAAATGATGATCTAATACATGCTTTTTTTCTCCCACTTCTCCAGAAGATGAGTGTTTTTGACCCTGTTTGACACACACATGCCGACAACTGCTCAGACAAGGACGAGCTGACGAGTGATTGTGAATTGCTGCCAAATGAGAGCCTAACAGCCAATCAGAGAGCTATTTTCTTGTCTAGATTTTGTGGTGTCAATCAAACCGTCGAACCCTCATTTGGCCTTCACCGAATGGCCGAGGACGCGACGGGACTGACTGTCAAGGACTCCTCGGTGGAAGTGCTCATTTCCGTCGCATTGAAAAGGTCGGCCATTTCAGTTGCAATTTTTACCATGATAACTGAGGGACAGTACTTCCCATGGCTGAAGGGCTGTGTAGAGGCATGTGAAGAATGTATAGTACTCTGGATGGTAGGAAAAAAGTTGACAGAAAACACTGAAATATCTCAACAACTATTGGATGAGTTACTCTGAAATTTAGTACAGACATTCATGGTCCCTGGAGGATGAATCCTTACTGACATTGGGCTTCATTCACCAATATCTTCCTACATTTTTTATTAAATTTGTTCTTAAGAAAGATTCTAAGAAAAGTCTAAGTGGGATTCATGACACGTTCTTAAACTGCAGAATTGTTTGTATCTTTGTGAATCTCATTTCCTTGTAAATTCAAAGGGTGTGCCAGTTTATCCTAATTAGCAGGTTAACCTCCAATGCCCATAAAAGGGCAAGGGACTGCAGGGCCGTGTGCAAACACGCAGAAAAGTAAAAGACAAGTTGAGAGAATTAAGTCAAACATGCCCAAATGAAAATCTAAAGAGGAGGAAGTACTGGACTCCAAACACAAAAAATATCAATACTTCTGAGGTGCATTCATTATTTTCTTTAAAGATATGTTTTTTATGCATTTTGTGCCTAATTTAGACAGTGATAGAGAGGTATTGCTTTTCTTATAATATTATACAACTGTATAACTGAAGAAAATGCAATAACCACATATTTTGTGTCAGCACTCAAATGTACTTAAGAGTGCTCTTGAGTGTGCGCAGATTCTGTTCTTACCAAAGAACAAATCCCAGATAAGAAAACACTGGTGAATGTCGTGAAAACTGCGTATGTGGATTTTAAGAAAAAGTGTCTTCTTAAGAACGGTTGGTGAATGAGGCCCATTGAACTTTTCCTCTAGTGCCACCATGAGGTTGAATTTAGTGATAAAATCAAAGCCATCATGAGAGGAAGATCCCATAAAAGCTCATCTAACTGCTGCTGGCTGTAATGGCTGCAGTTCATGTTTGCAGTATGGATGTACAACTATCACTGGATTACTTTGACACTGAAGAAAACGTAATAATGTGATGATAAGTGAAGCGTCTTTTTTTTCCTGAGCAGATTTTCTGAACGATTTATTCACAATGTCCACGTCTATTACAGACCATATCCTGCAAATTCCCGATCTCGCTGTATGAAATGATGACATTACAGAGGAGCACGGCGTTCTCAGTGTTCATCTCCTTTGTCCCCCTGTAACGTTAATCCTGCCACAATGTGGCTGTAGCCTTTGTAAAGCTACAAAACATACGTTCCTCATCTGGGTTTTGTTTTTTAATTTCCTAATTCCCTTACAGACAACTCTTCATCATAAATATATTTTGAGAATAACTATGTCATATCAAATGCCTTAAGCTATTTTCACCTTTTGGCCTCGTGATGATTTCTCTTTTGTCTGATGCAGCAAATGAAGACATGCATCAGTCACGGGTGGCCTGGAGGGAACAACACGCTTCTAGAAAACCCACCAGCATCTCGCTGCCGCTGCATAAACAGGACAGATTTTACTTACAAATTCTATCCACTTCAGTCCCACTTCAAAAAAGTCAATGCTATCAGCACAATAGCTCCTTCACAAAGCCTAGCCCATCATCTCTCTTAGCCCTGGAATTCTTTATGTGTGAATCATTAAACTAAATCTACAAGCTGTGTGAATTTTGTGTGTAATTTCACAGAAAATCCAAAGCAGTGCAATCAAAACAAAAAACAGCTTTGAAAGACTTGGCTATTGTTTTGAGAAGCATTCAGCAGTCATAAACAAATAGTTGAGAAGGAATTTAAATTCACATTGCCATGCTTAGAGAACAAAGAAACAAATAAATCATGCTGTGCACATGCATGGTGCCACCAGCCGGCTCGGGATTATTAATTTGCTCTTTTTGGACTGAGAGAATTCCCTAATTTGATCATATTTCTTTCATGGGTCATTGTCATTTCTGTGCAGAGAGAAACTGGCCATGGACTAAGACAGCACTGATTGTCAGCAGCCAAACCTCTGCTGCACACTAATGTGTTGCTGTCTGACCACAGAAGAGTCACATACAAATTAAAATATGCATTCTAACACACAACTGGGAACACTTGTCACTGACGCAGACATCCTCAGTGTGCTGGTAACATCTCTGTGTGAACTTTGCACCATTATGCTTTCTCCGTTACCTCGACTTTTCACCAACAGTGAAATGCGTCTGGCAGCGGGCATAATGGAAAACCGCCTTACAGCGCCACTAATGACTGGAGTTACTCTCCAGAGTGCTGAGACAGATGTAGGTGATGTATTGTCTTCCACTGGGTACTTGCAAATTGTCAGTGTTTATTGGAGTGATTCAGAGGCTTTAAAGTGGCAAGACATCACAGACTGATGGATTCTTTCTCTGTGCAAACACAACGCTGGTATCCAGCAGTATCGGCTAAAGAAAACTCCTGTCTTCCTTTAAACTTTATATTGCCTGCAGTGAAAAAATACAGCAATAAACTCCAAAAATACCAAAACAATTTACTTTGCACATTTTGACTACACTTTATGATATAATATAATTATATTTTACATGTTGCACTTCTTTTATCCACAGCACAAATAGACAGCTGGCGAGAAAAAGGAAACCGCATCTCCTAGAGATGACATTTTTATAGTACTAATTTGTTTTCCCATTCCCATTACATTGTGGTGACCAATGTAATCTCTGCATGGATTATGTTTGCAGGCAAATGAAGCACTACATTTATGTACCACACAGGTGGCGGTCAAAGTGAATGGTGAGCGTACAACAAGCAGAATGTTTAACACAGAAAGGAAAGGACTGAGACCTGCATTCTTAAATAAACTGGACTAGAGAAGTCAAACTGCTCTGACTATGGTTGTTTATGATTATGATTATGGTCACAATCTAAAGTGGCGGTCAAACCACCACAAAGTGACATTACCCGTAGAGTTTGTAGTGTGGATCGACGTGGACCCTGATATGAACAGAACCATGGGTACATCCGACAGTTTAGCCCATACGGGGCCACACAACCATGTCAGGGCCTCCAGAGCTCGTTGCACTGAAAAAAGTAAAACAATGCTGTTGTTCATTTAAAGCGTTTTTTCTAATAGCTGAAAATTATTAGGTTGTTCATTTACACTAAATTGTCTAATTTATATTCATGGTTGAACCTATTTTTTCTCTTTTCATTTTGATACAATATAAACAGGACCAGAGCGGGACATCAAATTACATTTTTTCAATTGAGACAACCTAAAATAATCCAACCTATAAAAATGGTTGAATGAAGTTAAACATTTTAGGTTAAACTGAATGAAATATTTACACTAAGCCAATAAAGACAACTATTTAAAAAAAAATGTTTAGGACAACTTAAAATAATTAAGTTTGCTCAACATTCAGAAAATTGTTGCATGGAGTTAAAAAAAAACAAAACAGGTTTACCTGATTCAAATATATTACATTGAGTCAATGTCAAATAACTTGTGTGATCGATTACTTCATTAAAAAAAAAAAGTTAATCCAATGTTTTATTTTTTTCAGTGTGGATTTGGTATTTTAGGTCATGATTTTATACTATTGTAGAAGCTTGTCCTTGTACTTGCAAATTGTTTCTTTTACTTTCACCTATGTGCATGAAACTCAGTCACCTTTTTGGCTTTTGTTGCTGGAATACAGTCCTGAACACCTTGACTTGCTAAACAGCCAGGGAGTACATTAATCTCTCTCCTCCTGACAACCACCAAAGACTTGTTCAAGTTCATATCCTAAATTCACTGCACACAGAATAATGCAGCTCTTTAGGGACACGGAGGCTGGGAAAACCAGCGGCATGCAAATGCTCCGGCTAAACAAAGGAATCAGGTGAGAAACGCATCACAAATGTGGGAAGAGACGGCGAGTTAATGATTGGTTGTGCGGTTTGCTCAAATGCTCAAGTGGGCGCACACAATATGGCAGCAGGCGCAATTTCACAGTGCGTCGCTGACACCAAGCAAGGGGCTCATTAAACTGTCATCCTATTTGGTAATAAGGGGGCTGGCACATGCTAGCTGGAAACTGATAGCCCACAAACAGCACATTACCATTTCTTTAGCCGGAGGGGATTAGAAATTACAGTCTACTTCAAAGTCAAGATGGCCATCCTTTTGGTTTCTGAGGCATTTTGTAGCACATCCTTATGACACTAGTGTCATCTTAAAACAAGAAAACCATACGCCTGTTCTTCAAAGGGCCTATTGTTATGGCATGAGATCTAATGCAACACATTGTTCAACTGATACCTTGACAAGATGCACATGCATTCACTTAAACTACACAGCTTCAGCTTGTTGAGCGCCACAGTACTTTGTGGTGTGGGGGTTTCGGCCTGGGAGCCATTACGTCCCTAATTGCCATTGACGTGAGTGCTGATGAATACCAAACCCATTATAGCCGGAGGTTTGATTCCCTGCTGAGAGTATAATTTTGTCCCCAAGAGAGATCTGGAGTGATACTAAAATTACAAATAAATAATTGAAGAGATGAATAGTATGAGTAAATGACCCCCAGGAGTGAGGACATTCAAATGGGGAGGCAGTGTGTGTTCCTCTTGATTTATCCAAGTATTCTGCCTATTCTGCTTATTTAATGCTATTGTTACTATGCAGGCGGTATATTCTGTAGCAGTCAGGTAATTTGGCTATCTGCGATAAAGACGGTAGGTTGTCTTCTCCACATGGCTCCACTGGAACACATTTAATTAGCATTTCTTTGTCTTTTCTTTTTTTTTTTTTGTATCTCCACCATCTATTGTTTCTTCATGCAGCTTGCACTCCAGTGTCACCTCTGTGCTTTATGGTCCATGGCAGGATTTGAGGCCAACTGTGCACACCGGTCCAACAGCTGAAGTGTACATCCAAATACTGTCTCTGTGTTATTAAACAAATGCAATATCCCCTTAATGGAGTGCCAATAGTAAAGGCGAGGACATATATGATTTATTCATGACTCTGCCTCTTTCGGTGTGCTTCTGTTGAGAACATGATGGAACGTATGACAGCTCTTCTCCTAAAGAGTGTCTGAATGATTGAGAGCGCTGTAGTGGTTAAGTGGACCCGGGAGAATGTTTCCTGGTTTTTGTCTCTGAAGTTCTGGCAGTATTCATTTTTCCTGTGATTCAATAGAGGATGTCATTTCATTGTGAGTATCATAGCGTCCATACCCATCAGAATAACTGCAAAAACAAGGGGGAGTTGATTGAGGTACCACTACAATAGCTCCCGCCACGGCATCAATCAATTTCTTTTCCATACGACTTAAAAGGAGGTTGAGTTTCATAGTGAAGCCGTTTGTTCTTAGCCATGCTAGCAGCATGTCACCACTTTGGTTCAGACTGAAATAGCTCACAAACTACTGGATGGATGACTTGACTTTCCATAATGCCCTCACTTGGTGGTCAAATACTCAAAACTAATGACATTCCCATCACGCTCAGCTGTACTTTGTGTTTAGAGCTAATAGGGTTGAGCAGAATACCCGGATGAAATGAGTTTCCAGTATGGATAATGTACTTTTTATGAGTACAGGTAAAATCAAAGTTTGTGACAGGATTGTCTGGAAAACATAAAGCAGACAATGGATCTATACCAAACGTCTCAACTCTCAAAACAAAGACAAGGAAATATGACGAGGCATAAAAATTGGCACAGTGAAGTTGTAGTTCTGTATGAATTACAGGCAATTTTTCAAATAATTTCTATATTAGTTTGCAAGCAAAGGGCATGTCTGATAGTGTGGTTATGTGAGAGGAGGGCGTGAAAATATTTCCTCAAATAATCTACAAAAGGGAAAAACGTTTGGGAACCACTGCACTACACTAAGATGGTAAACATATGGTGAACATTATACCTGCTATAGCCTACATATTGGCATGTTAGCATCGTCATTGTGAATGTGTTAGCATGCTGAGCATTTAGCTTAAAGCACCACTGTGAAGTACAGCCTCACAGAGCCGCTACCATGGCTAGGTTAGATAAAACTCAGTGCAGGGAGGCGACAAATTCACAAATGTGTTCTTGTGGAAAATGTATCAGCCTGGTGCTAATGGAGTTTCCCAAAGGATGCAGAGGAAATAATAAGATAGCAGTTTAATGGAGCAGGCATGTGAGCAGGTGAACTGTTGAGATAGTGTTTTAGAGCTTTTATGGCCCACCCATGTTGGATGAGTTTCTCTTTGTTGGGCCTTTTAGTGCTTCCCAGATTCAGCCATCAGAAAATGTCAGTTTGCAGCCCACAGTCTCGTCTGTTTACTGAGTTTGACTTGAGTTATAATGAACGTGAGCATGTCTAACATTTCAGTCAGAGCAATTCTGCACCCAGAACTGAAATATATACATCCACTCAAGCACAGATTTTGTACACATGGCCATTTTTTTTGTCAAATGATTCCTTTTGTTGTGCATTCGGGCACAGTCCCACAATATGTTACGCCGTGCCAGCTGCAATCTGTGTGCTGCTATGCTCTGTGATCCCACACCCTTAAAGCATCATGGGTTACTGAGTGTCTGTCTGAGATATCAGCCTGTCCCTCTTCCTTCATTAGCCATGCTGCTTGGCTGCTGTTTAAGTTCAGATACATTCATACGATGTGAGTGTCTGCATATGCTGACTGTGTTTGTGTTACCTGCAGTGCCGTTGCACTCAAGCAGTCCGCGGCGAGCTTACACGCATTAATCACAGTCGGTGCCTTCGACTCAATTACAAAGATACACAATTTCTCTTCTGCCTTATTATGCGCAGGCTTTTATAACACGCATATCGGCGGTGCTGCGTTAGCACGGAGCCGCCTCTAATTTGTTTGACAACACGAAGGCCTCACAGATGTTGGGTGCTTTTATTGTTACAAGGCAATGAAGAAATGACTGCATTATTCACTTTCAATTAGAGAGAGCTGTTCAAATGCCCATAATGCAGTAGCAAATCCAAACACCTTGCCATCGTTAACTTCTGCAGGCTCATTAAACCCATAACTTCATCATTGGGAATTGTGCATCACTGTGCGATATGTCTGCTCCATTTGCTTCGTCTGTCTGTTGTAATCATCAGCTTCATCATTCTTTTTTTCTTTTTTTTATCAACTTTACATCTATTTAGCTGATGTAATTATTTCTACATTAGAATAATGAATGAGTATTTTGACCTATATTGAGCAATTATTTTTTTGCAGCATCCAGTTACACTCCATCATCTTTCAATAGTGTCTCAGTTCTGTTTGTGTTATGAATGAATGGCCCTTTTCGATTTTGGCCGAGGTCCTTGGCAGCGATCAGTGATGTTTAGTGCCTGCTGAGATCACTGGTGTGAGGGGAGGCTGAGCTCATGAATTTTCCAACGCAGGCTGAACGCCTTTGTGAGGTTCCTCCAACACCAAATATACTGCCGCATGTATCAGGGACTAACAGACCGGCTCTCTTCTTTACAGGCTTTTTAGTGGCGATTTTATTCGCATGGCCTGCCAATGACAGCAGCCTCCCGCAGACTTACAGGAAGTGGTAATATCACCCGGTGCTCTGGTTCCACTCAGCGCAGGAGGAGGCTCTGCCGCTTGATGTCTTGTCCCATTCTATAAAGAAAAGATTATTTTCATCTGTCACGCCCGAGGAGGCTTGCTAGTTTTGCCACCGGTTGGCATGGCGACAGCATGGCACACTGCCTCTCGGTATCAGCATAGACAGAAGTATTAAGTTAACAGTTAAAACACTCATGTCTGCATCTCCCATCGTCATCGGTTTCTGTTCGGCACGGTATTTTATTTCTAAATCTGGCTCTTGTTCTTGTTCGTCATCTCGCATCTGTACATGCTCTGTGCCATCCGAAGTCAGGCTTAATGCCCCCAATGTATTATTCAATGGCTATCTGCTTGCACGCTGCCTAACGGAGCCGGCGTGAATGGAAGCTGACGTTGGAGACTCTGTCAGGTGGGATAGGATGTTGCATAGCAATTAGAGGGGTGGTAAGTGAGCTGTCTGGTCCACGTACACCAGATCTGCTCAACAGATATGTGATAGCTACTCCAGCGGTCTTCCCTCTGATTGAGCAGATTTGGCCACTTTGAATGAAAACGACTCATAGGCAAGATCGCTCTGTCTATGACACACACGCAACCCCCACAAATAACGTGACTATCTCCATCTCATTTCTTCCCCAAAGTATGAACAGAAATGCGTGTGTGTGTGTGTGTCACAACCACTTAGACTTTTTTCCTTTTTTCTCCCCGCTGTGCCAGCCCCCAGCTTGTCTCATACTGGAGCTGATGCTGTCTAATAACCACCATCAAGGCAATGATACAAATTATATTTCAAACCTCATTGTGATTCAGAACACCCAATTAGGTGACTTTCTCTCTGTGTGAGGAAGCTAAGTGGCATTTAGAGTCGCTTCCAAATATTTTTGGCTTGTGTTTCCTTAAAATGAAGCAATGTCTACTTGTGACTTTGTCGTATGTTTTTGTTAACGTGGTGGTATAATGTCTCTATTCGACAGTTTGGGAAATATGTGCTTTCTTACCGAGAGTGAACTGAAGAGTCTGATAACATGTCTGTACAGTTTAGCATAAAAAATGGATATGGGGGAAAGTCTGGCTTAGCAAGCCAGCACCTCTAAAGCTCACTAATTAACTTGTTTGTTTAAACGTCCCATGTTATGCTCATTTTCAGGTTCATACTTGTATTTGGGATTTCTATTAGAACATGTTTACATGCTTTAATGTTCAAAGAACACATTATTTTTTGCATACTGTCTGTCTGAATATACCTGTATTCCCCCTCTGTCTGAAACGCTCTGTTTTAGCTCCTGTCTCTTTAAGCCCCCCCTCCTGAAAAAGCCCAGTGTGCTCTGATTGTCTCTGTACAATCATTGACTGTATAGTTGTGACATCACAACCTTACGAAAGTCCAGATGGCTTTCTTGTCTAAAGGCACGGTTTCTAAATACGGGCTGTGTACATTTTGATACTTTCACAATATGTAGAGCACAATTTTGTATAGCAGAGAACATTATGTTTTTTTTTTTAAATTCTTCCCTATCCTGTTATTCATTTTACAACCTCTCTGATTTATCTTGTGACCAGAACCACTGACTGCACCAGAGTGTGGGAAAGCTCTGATTGTGGTTGTTGAATTGTACAGATGCTGGGATTGTGTGTGTGTGTGTGTGTGTGTGTGTGTGTGTGTGTGTG
>JAOVVB010233967.1:0-10035 GCA_028570985.1 Heterobranchus longifilis | reverse complement strand
TGTGTGTGTGTGTGTGTGTGTGTGTGTGTGTGTGTGTGTGTGTGTGTGTGTGTGTGTGTGTGTGTGTGTGTGTGGATAATTGGTGAGAAGATGTTGGATCCTATAAGAAGAGGAAATCTGTTACACTGCTTAAAGGCTTATACAGAAGACACCCACTTGATCCTGGCCTTTATATGCATTCATATGAGTTATAAACAATATTCTGTGCCATCTAAAAAGTATGGTCAGTGCTTGCTTTGGAAAACTTACTCAACACTTCTAAAAGTTAGATATTAAACAGACTTAAATATCTTGTCTTGTTTTGGAGGGAGGAGCTGTATTCCCCCCCAAAAAATAACAGCAGGCTTATAAATAGAAGATAAATCAAGAAATGTTCTTCTTTTCCAAAGCTTCCACCCTGAGCAGATTTTGAATTAGTGGAATCACGCAAGCCGACATATGAAGGTGTAATGTGTATGTGTGATTCTCTAATTGGGATCAAACCTTAAAAATCTGTTGTGATTGTCGTGTGCAGACCTGCAACAGACTGCAGACAAAGTCCTCCGAAACTACAGCTGAGAGAACACCACCTACAGTTGGGGGTGTAACGATACATAGATCTGGATCGATATATCGATTCAATGATCAACGATCCAATATCATCAATGCAAAGTGAAAATGTGAAATTCCCTCTATATATTTATTCTTTTTATTAAAAAGAATAGTTTGTTTTTCATTTTAATGTCTGAAGAGCTCCGTAATAAAATTGTCAAATCATATTTTAGTTGCTTTTTGTGAGTTGATAGAAATGCAACTGATTGTGTTAAATGGGCATATGATATTGTCGAACATCGATCGCAGGCCCCTGAATTGAATCGAATGGAAATCGTATTGTGGCATTCTTCATGACATCAGCAAAAATTGTATCGTTGTCCAAAGAATTGATATTATATCATATTCGTATCGTGATAAAAGTTGTGATTTACACCCATACCTACAGTACAGGCAAGTCTGCCATCTGCAACATGCTATGCAATGGAAACTGGAAAAAAGGACCTTTATATGACATTACTTACATTTATAGAAATTTCTCTTATTAATTTACAGTTACATTTTTCTAGTAGTACCTCTTTGACAGAACAGGATGCATTAACTGTACAGGTTGCTCTCTTTTTCAAGCTTTGTATTTGCTGACATCTAGTGGTTAACTGGTGAATGTAATTAATTAGTTTAAATACCATATATGTCAATAAAATGGATGTGGAGAATAACTGTCTGTCTCAATAAATGAATGTTCACTCATTGTAAATTTGATGGTGTATAATTATTACTCATGTGGATTTAGACTGTAAATCCAGTGAAACAGTTAATTTATTGCACAAACAGGTTGAATTTCAGAGGTTAATTTGTAAATGCAATGTCCATTTTCAAAAATAATTAGTAGTTAGTAGTAAAAAATTAGTAGGTAATATGTATCAGTATATCCAACATGTCAAGAATAAGGTCTGTCAAAGTGTCATTTTACCTGGTGCCACTTTTTCCATTTTTGGATGGAAATACATTTTTGTGACACCCCAAAATGAACAACCTCAGCCTGTTTTTAGATCCTCATCAGAAATATCACCAGACTCAGTATTTCAAATTAAATCCTCTTGCATTATATTTTTAATGCTTTAACCTTCTGTGTTCTGAATATTTATCTTAAGACAGAATCTCAAAACATAAGCCTGCTACCACTCCCAAAATCCATTTTCACGTTTGCACTAACAACAAAATCAACATGATTATTCTTTTCTGATACTGTTCAAGTTTGTTTACATCTATATACTCTATCAATATGTGCAAGTGGTCAGTTGATTAATACCCCAAATGACAAGTAATCCTGTGCAGAATGCAATGAAAAGAAAGAGGGAGGGAAAGGGGTGAGACGGGGGAGTGACAGAGAGGTGGAGGGAGGAAGAACTGGAGGCTGCAGGACAGAGCAGAGAGAGCAGCAGAGGAGGAAGCACACACCTGGAGTTCAGGTAAGACACATAGTGTGTATGCACGCGAGTAATCTTTTATTGTATTCTTACATTTTGCAGCTTCAAATCTAAAAAAAAAACTTTTGTTAAACTTTTATACTCCAAATGGAATTTCAAAATAAAAAAGTATTTTGTTTGGGGCAGTTTGCTGCCTACGGATTTCAGTTTGTTTTTTGGATTTAATTTAAATTTCAAAGAGGCCTACACCTGTGAGCTTTATGCTCAGTAACTTGTGTTGAATGGCTCCATTGTTTAATTTCGATACGCTGGAATGCTCCTGAACATCCTGCATAATCCTCTCAATTATGAATGGTATCATTTATTCTATAGTCTCAGCACCTCAGCGAAGGCCGTCCGGTAACTTAGCAACTAGTGCCTCTCATTCAACATTAAAGTGGGGTAACATGAGAAGACCCAGTGGCCTCACTCCAGGAGAGTGACAGGGATTTGTTACCGACACATAACCTACATTTTCCCTCATTCCGACAAACAGATTAATGACTCTTTACCTGTTACCCTGTCTGTGTGTGTGTGTGCATAAAGTGTAGTTTTGACACTGAGATTATACTCAAGCTTATGTTTTCCTGCGCCTAATTTCTCCTTCAAGTTCTTTTTAACGTACAATTTCAACCATCCTGAGCAGCATACAAGAAATGTCCCCCACAGATAACATCTTAAACATCGTTTTTAAAACATGGGAAACAGATTTTATCCATTGACACTCTTAGGTCACAAGTTTCCAGGGGGACTTTATTGTGAACATGCAGAGGTAAACTGACACCTCACCCTTTTATCCTCGCAAAAGCCTTGTTGTTTTGCTCCAGGGGGTAAAAGGCTCTCTAACTAGGTCTACAGTGTTAACACGCCGGTACCCACAATTGCCAACTCAGAATATGATCCATTTTGCATGGACATAAAGACTAAAAAAACAAAACAAGAAAGAACTGACCTCTCTCCTGGCAGTGTCCCACATACCTTGTGTTGGTGGTGAAAGACAGAGTTCAGTTTCAATGCCTTCAGCAGATAAGCTCTGCTGTTTCCACCAAAAGTGACAATGAGAGTCTGTGCTGCATTCGGAAGCAACTATTCGAGACTGTTGAGGTTTCATGATGAGTGACATTAAGAGAAGTGACTTGGCATGGGCTCAAAAACCCTCTCTGCCTCGCCCTGGCATGCAATGACCATTCAATGATCATATAATATTGGAAATAGCTTTAAATACTGCTTTTAGATTAAGTAACACATTTAGATTAAGTACAGCATGACTGGTAATTCAAGGCAAATGTTTGCTCAATAGAAATGTACATTAGATGTGCTTTAACAAAAGGTTGATTAACATCCAATTTAGGACATTCATTGTTGCAGTGATCAGTGGCTGCCAACAGTGTTGAAGTCTGAGTACAACGCTGACCTCAGGGAAACAGGACAGTGGTTACCTGAGAGCACTTTAGTGTCTCGTGAGAAACTGAATATTGTGAGGGATAGATAAAGTTGCAACAAAATGGAACCTGTGTCCCAGCTTTTAAAACACCAACAGAAATGTACACAAGTCCTCCCAGGGTTTATGTGATACACCTGACTCAACAGGTAGGTCAAATAGATTTCCCAGAGGATAGAGTTAATTCACAAAACATTACAGGATGAATGCTGTAGATGTAGTGCTGTGCTGTTTTTTTTCTTCCAAAGGTGAACATCATGTTTTGATTTGAAACTCTTTAGTTGTTCTTGAGTTTTTAAAAAAGACCCTATGTTGTAACACTAAATGCTTTGCTGTAAGGGTTTTGATGATAACACATTTCGCTTTTGCATTTTCTTTTTGTCTTTTCAGAAACCTACTCAAAAATTAGTGAAAAGCGAAACCCCATTTAACAAGAGGATTTTTCAAATCTACCATCCACGATGTTAATGCGCTCTCATTCAGAGAGAAGAGCTCTCCTTGGGTTCTCAGCCCTGCTGACACACAGCACTCCAAAACAGAGAGATGTGACCTCCCCGCCTCCCCTATCCTTCACCCCACGGGAGTCTATCTTTACACCCATATCTCTTACTTCACCACCTCCCTGGGTGACTCAGGCCCTTTCCAATTTGGAGCAAGGAGAACAAGAACTGCTGAGCCTCAGGGAACGACAGCAGGCTGAAGTGGAGGAGGTGAATCGTGAGTTGGACAATGCTGCGATTGAAGCTCAGAGAGAGGAGCGTCGCCTTCTTGAGAAGGTTGAGCAGGACCACAGAGAAGCCCAACAGCACCTTAGTCAGGTGAAGAGGGAGAATGCTGCAGCGGTGCGAGTTGTGCAGTCACTTGTTGACCAGCAACTTAGAAAAATTGGACAATTGAAGGAGCAGATACAAAGATGGGGCAGTACTGCTGGTGGATCCAACAAAAATCAGCTCCAAAGAGGAGTGGCAGAGGTCACCCAGCCTTGGGAGATCTCTCTAACAATGAAAAGGGTCAGTTTCTTACCAAGTCCTGGGTCCAAGACATTAAGCTTAGGGGAAGTTGATATTCAAGAGAAAGGTATGACCTACCCAATTGGTGTCTGTGGTGTCCAAGGACAAAAGTGTGCCTTGCACTCAGGGGATGTAGCATTTTCAAACATTACCCCTCTTGAAATTCGAAAAGAACCACAACCAAACAGATCTGGGCAAAGGTACAGTCCAGAGGAGAGCAATAAGGCAAACAGTGGGAACATACGTGTTGTCCGAAAACTACGTCTGTCAAGCTCTACAGAGAATGAGGACGATCTCAAATCACCCACCTTAAAGTCCCCCATACCAAGACATCGTGGTGTATCTGAGTCATCTCAAGATGAGGAAGTAGAGTCTGTGTGTTCAGACACGCAGGGGCAAGACCTTTTCCTTGCCATCCCACCAAACTCCAGTCAAGGAGAATCTGAAGGTGATGAATCTGATGGCAGACAAAATGGAACAAAGCGGCGCTCCACACTGAAGGGTAAGAGGAAGCAAAAGGCCCTTGTCTTGGTCTCATGTGAAGAGCCATCCTGCCCTCCTGAAGAAACTGATGCAAAAAGCAGTTATGTGACAATGTCTCCAAAGACTAGGCGCAAAGGTTCACTCTCCAGGCACAGTCTTGTGGATCTTTCCACTAGACCTGATCCACTCTCTCAACACACTGTACCCAAGAAAAAGACCTCAAATGAATTTTCAATGGACAGTGGAAGCCCTCCATCCCCAGTGGACAGTGAGGATTCCTGTTACACCTACACTGTGAATACTCCACTCAATGGATCCCTCAAGCAAGAGCACTGCCGCTCAATGTCCACTGCTGACCTCTCAGGAAAACTTCATCCTTTGATTAAAAGTGACAAGAGTGAGCGTAGAGGAATCAGGAAGGTTAACAGAATGTGTCTTGCCTCTGAACCTTCAACTCTTGAACAAAGCCAAGGAAATGGTACAGAGTCTGACAGGAACACCATCAGCTCTGATGAACGACAATCAAGATCCAAGACTCGTGTTACACAGGGTTTAAGTTTAAACCGTGTGAGCAGATCTTTGTCCATGTCAGCAATTGAAGGGGACAAATTACACCAAGGCAAGGAATCACAGCAATACAACAAGAATAAGAAAGAGAGAGTTGTGCCAGCTTTAGGGGAACTGGAGGAAGAGGGTGGTTCAACTGCACTTGACTTAGCTTATCTGGTCAAACAGTTTGGAAAACAAGGATCAGGTCGCACTGACTTTAATCTACCAAGCGGCGTCCATGCAACTGTCAAAGGGCAACTATTTGTGGTGGACTGTGGAAATGCCCGCATTCAGGTGACTGATCTCCAGAAGAATGTTGTACAGCAGGTGTCTCCTTTGGGATCAGAAAGGTCTTCACGCATCTGCAATTACTTTGACGTGGCTGTGAATTCAAAGGGCCTCATTGCCCTGACCTGTGCTGCAGAAAGAGCTTTGTTGGTGTTCAGCCGTCATGGACGCCTCCTGCAAACGTTTGGAGGCACATTGATTGGTTCCACCAATGAAGAGCTTGATGCTCCCAGAGGAGTGACCGTTACCCGTCAAGATGAGTTCTTGGTCGCTGACATCAAGCGTGGAACCCTAACTTCCCTCAAGCTGGACCCCAAAACCGGGGCCAGATTGGAGCGCACGGTGGTGACCGGGTACCACAGACCCTACCTAGTGGCAGCCTGTCTCACTACTGGGCTGATGGCAGTATCCGAACGAGGAAATGAGACTGGACGTGTCCCATGTATCCGGGTCCTGGAGCCTGGCTGGAACACTATCCGAATCCTTGGGGTGTGCTCTGGCTTGGGGCCTGTTCTGACCTGCCCCTGGGGCCTCTGTATTGACAATGATGGGGATGTCCTGGTGGCAGACTGGGGCAAGCAGTACCACCGTGTTTTTCTCTACCCATCCAAAGGTGTTGGCTGGCCTCTGGTGAACGACAGCCTGAGTAGCCCAAGGGGCCTGGCGCTGCTCCCTGATGGCCACATGGTCGTGTCAGACAGCATGAATCACTGCATCAAGATCTACCGCTACAAGTGAACCGCAGAGGATGATGAAGACAGAGATAGAAACAACCATGGATAGAGTTGAGACTAATTGATGTGATAGGGTGAGAGGGTTAAATATGTAATAGCAAGCAATATATATAATATCCTTGGGAATTTATAATGTGAGTTTCTTACAGCCTCTACCTCCTACCAGCTTTAATTTGACAAGACCATGTTTGATGAGATTTCAATTGGTGATGGTATTTTATGCTTTTTTCATTATGATAATCAGTAGATGCAAGGCAATTGTAGCAGATTAGTACAAATTATTTTCATCACATCTATTCAGTACAAAAGCTAGAAGTAGTGTGAACAAAAATACTAATGCATGCTTTTAAATTAACCTTGAGTGTTTCTGTTTTTTTTCCTCAAATAAACTACAGTAAAGCATGGTAGCCCATTATGCTGTATGTCCGAATGATATTCAATTAAATTTTGTGAATTATGCCCATATCGTGAAACACTTTATTAATTAATAATCAAGACAAATTTGAGAACTCTGTGTAATCTTTCAGTGTTATCAGCAGATCAAACAGTTTAGTTGGCTTAAGCTTGGGAGGGGCTTAATGATTTTTGTACTGTCAATTTCTCTGACTAAAAATAATTAAACTTTGATTTAAATCTAATTTTGCATGATTCTGTTGTTACTGGAGCTATTGCCCAACCACACCTAACCTCAAAGGCTGGTTATTAGTAGAGCTGCAACAATTAGTCGACTAATCAATTAGTCGATCAACAGAAAAATAATCTCGAACTATTTTGATAACTGATTAATCTTTAAAGTAATTTTCATTTCTATTGAACTGAATATCTGTGTTTTAGACTGACAAAACAAGCAATTTAAAGACATCACTTTGGACTTTGAGGAACTGGGATGGACATTTTTCACTATTGTCTGATATTTTATTGACCAACGATTAATCAATTAATCGAAAAAGTAATAAGCAAATTAATCGATAATCAAAATAATTGTTTTATAGTTTTGTAGTAATAGTTGTATTTATCTGGTGACCATGTTTGCCCCAAAATGTCGGTATTTCCAGAAAAGTCTGTCAGCAAACAAAAAAGGGAACATGGGGAAATTACTGTTCCCGATTTGATGTAATTATCAAACACAGTAAGAGGTGGTAACATGTTAACCAAACAGATCAATAATTTCATTTAGGCAAAGTAAAGCTTCTTCTTTTTACGTCCTCTCCAAGTATATTCTCAAGCATTAAATCAGCTTTATTGAAGATAGATATTGTGCTTTAAGGCAGGTAATGGCAGTATAGACCATAGCCTGTGCTGCACACAATATTGACATATTTAGAAAACAAAGTTATCATCAATTGAGTAAATCGTACTGCTTCAGGGTAAATGATCATGTTAAAGCCTCATTTTGCAACAACTAAAATTCCTGCACCCATGTATGCAAACATGCACACACAGTTACCTAACTTTGCACCCACACACATTTCAGTATAAAAGTGCAGATCCAGCTCCTGCACAGCTCTGATCCACAGTAGTGAGATTCCACATCAGAGGACTTCATCAGGACCACACAGCATGGAGCTGTTCACCAAAACTCTGTTTCTGTGCTTAGCACTTGTCCTCACTAACGGAGCACCTGCGTGAGTATTAACGTCTTCGATCTTATAATGAAGTTACACTCAAAATAGGTCATTCAGGTCAGGACATGCTAGTGATAATCCTGATCTCAAGATCCTTCACTGCTGACATCATGTTCTGCTTGTTTCAAGAGTTTTTCCAACTCTTGAAAAGAAAGAGCTTTGTGTGCACAGGCCAAAACCTAGATGACCAGATATGTGGTATGATTCAGTTTCACATTTATGTTCAAGTTTTCTGTTCAGTAATATACAGAGTTCATACAGTATTTTAGTAAAGGAGTAAAATTAAAGCACTTTTCAAGTACTTTCAAGGTACGAATATAAACCAAATATTTGTATTAATATTTTAGACTTTTGAAGCCTTTATCACCACATCTAAATTGTTACTATAAATGCAAATGTGAAAAATAAAGTGTACAGAGTTCCAGGAGACAACAAACAAATATGACGACAGGATCGTTTCATTTCAAATATAATATTATATTATATAGTATATTCAAATTCATGCATAGTCCTAACCTTGAAATCATAACAGTTAAAATTAAGCATTTCCCAAACTTTCAAGACTTTGTACGAACCCTGAATAGAATATTAATTCAATATATAAGCATATATCCATAACTACAAGGGGTAGAAAAATAATATCTTATAACATAATGAAAAGCAATACAATAACCCTGTAAATGTTAAAGAGTTTGGACACTGAAATCTTCTGTTTTCATCGCTTTAATCCCGATGTTCGCCGCAGAAGTTCAGATATTTCAACTCACACGATGAGCGAATCGTGTCTTTACATTGACTTTATATGTAATTAATTCGCACGAATGAATTTATTCGCGCCTGGGGTGTACATACTGTTAGAGAGGTGTGGAGTCAACTTTTGAGGCTGTCATTTAGTGTTTTTTGGTGTTCCCATTATTTTGTCCACCCTCTGTAACTGATTTGGATCCATAACTACTTTTCTGTATTTTCTCTTATCAGTTCAACCAAAGCAGTTGAAAAGCACACGTCACTGTTCGTATTTCATAACTCTATTTGCTTGTTCACAAAGTTCACCAGTTGGATCAATTGAACAAATACAAGAGTGCTGAGTCACCATATTACCTCAGCGGTTTGTCCCTGATCCCTACCATCATGACTGATTTTTGGAAATGTAATATAATCTGGTGGAAAACTAAGGATCTATTTTATCATCCACAGGCCCCCACAAGATGCAGCAGTAGACGGTGGGTTTTTAATAAACCTATATTAAAATTATAACCATGCTTTCTCACTGGTTTGTCTGTTTAGTAGCTAAGCATCAATCACAGAAACGAGATGTTCTGTCTGTTGATACACATTTTGTGTATTTACCATTATTTCAGTTGCACTGATGTTAACAAGAGATATGATCTCCATGTTTAGATGCTGCGCAGCCGGACCGGTGCGCAGGTATTGAGTTTGATGCCATCACGCCTGACGAAAAAGGAAACCTTTTCTTCTTCAAAGGTGTGGAATAGTTTTTTTAAAAGAATGATGGACTTTATTTTCTCATGGGATTATTTAAGTTTCATTTTTATATTGGTTTCATAACTGAATATATATTAATTGCAATGACATGCTGTTTTCCCTTCAGGTAGCCACTTGTGGATGGGTTACCACGGTCCGGCTCAGCTCTCCAACGAGTCCTTCAAGGAGCTTGATGACATCCATCACATCGGCCATGTTGATGCTGCCTTCCGCATGCACAACACAGAGAACCCAGACGACCACGATCACATCTATTTCTTCCTGGTATGATCCATAGATAGTGGAGTTTCTGTTAAAATTTCAGATCCAGAGCAATATCTATACTTTATATAGGGCTGCACAATTATGGCCAAAATGATAATCACGATTATTTTTGATCAATATTGAGATCACGATTAT
>JAOVVB010233966.1:0-10036 GCA_028570985.1 Heterobranchus longifilis | reverse complement strand
CCCTCACCCCATCACACCATCTTAAATCCTACATGTTAATCTCTCTCCTTCTCTCCCTCTTTCTCTCAAACGCACACAAACATACTCGCTTTCATTCTCCGCTTGCAGAGACCCCTGCTTCATTTTCTGGTCATGTGCACCCATTGCGAGGGGGCGAAGCGGACACAAAGTGACACAGGGAGCAGTATGGGGAGGAGAGGGGGGGACGAGGCTGAAAGGAGGCGATGGGAGGTGTCCGATTGTCCCGCGCTGAAAGGGACAGTTAAAAGGAGAACCTTGTTGCAAAAGCTGGTGGGCCGGGCTGGAGGCTGGTTAAGTGCCGCTGGTGGAGTGTGAGTGTGAGAGTGTGTGTGTGTGTGTGTGTGTGTGTGTGTGTGTGTGTGTGTGTGTGTGTGTGTGTGTGTGTAATGAGGAGCAGGAGGGTGACTGATGACTGAGGATGATACTGCAGATGATGATTATAAAAGAATAGTCTGACATTTTGGGAAATCCTTATGAGAAGATTGATACCACGTTCGTATCTGTGTGTTAAATCAACCCAGTCGCCAGAATAAATGTCGGCATTGTAGGCTACGTTTCTGCAAGCCACACATATGTTACATTAATGTAAAGCACAAGGCCGTGGTTAGCGTGTGGTAGGTTAGGCACCAAAACCACTTGTTCAGGGTTAGGAAAGGGAAACGTATCACGTTTTGTCGCCACAACCACGGCTGGAAATGTCCCGATCTCTCATTAAAAATACCAGATTTTGTTGGTCTCGAAGTCTGCTGCTTGGCAGACGTGTTGCTGTTTGACGCCATCCAGCGTCCCCTCCAGACACTCAGCTCATGTAGCACGTGATCTGTCGTCACTTTACAAACGTTGATATGATAAACGTACAAATGTAACATTGTGACATTGTATTCTGGCGACTGGGCTGGTTAAATATGAATCCAGCAGCTGATTAACTTAGCTGAGCATAAAGACTGTAAACTGCAAGCTTGGCTCTGTCCAAAAGTAACAAAATTTACCTACCAGTACCTCTAAAGCTCACTTATCAACACACTATATCTTGTTTGTTTTTGCATTTTTTAAAGGTTATGTTTAAAATGTTTTAGTGTTAGATGTGAGCTCCTGCCTTTTTCCTCTTAAAGGTGGTGTAAGTGATTTACACTTTGTTAAAATAAGTGTTAAATAGCTCTACATTCACACAGCCATCACTGATATAGAGTGTTCGGTCAGTAATGTGGGTCTACCAGTCCCACCAGAAAATGTCTTTTCTGTATACTGCAGAGCAGAGGACCCATGTTACTGACAAACTACTCTATATCAGTGATGGCTGTCTGAATGTAGACCTATTTAACACTTATTAAAACAAAACATTTTTTAATTAAATACCACTTACAGCACCTTTAACTGTTCCTTAATGTCACTCACCATCATTGGTAATTATCTTATCCAGTGGTTAATTATTTAAACTGTCTGCCTCACAGGCAGCCATTGGACAGTCTGAAGAGCTGCAATGCATTTTGGGGCGGTTGAGTATGTGCAGTATTATAAGCTTGCGTCTCATATGCAAGAAATTCTAGCTAATCGAGTATACATCCGAGCATTTCTTGCGTACACAACGCCATAATCCGGCACTAAAGCTTCATATTTAATGGGCTGAAATGAGAGTGGTATCAATATTTTCTTCTAACTCTTATCAGAAAAAAAGTGGATAAAAAAACATTTTGAAACTTCAAAGATTCACTTTATGAATTAAGAGAAAACTATTGTAGCTGAAGCTTAAATGCATAAAATCTGACCTTGGATCTGGATTTGGGATCTCTCGCATCCATTGTGGCAAAGCAAAGATTCAACACTAAATTGTGACCTTTCACACGCAGCAGTAAATATCACTCTTTTCAAACGAGACAATCAAGAAATAGTCAGTTGTGCATTGAGCAGTTTTTGCATCGGGATGAAAAAAAAAATCCACCCAAACTTGGTTCTGTTTGATAAAACTCATCATCAACATGCTTCAGAAAGCTTTTGAGAGAGCGCGTTCAGACAGAGAGAAATAAGAACATGAAGGTATGTTTCTTCATTACTGAAATGTTAATTTGACTTGTTTTTGCCTAATTAACACCAATGTCTTCCAAGAACAAAACAGCCCCACAAATATTAATTAGGACCTCAATATTCATGTTGGCGGAGATGGTTGTGAGGTCTGTAATTAACGAGCTTTTAATTGTTTGATCGTCTCCTTAATTAAAGGCTTGCTATAATTTGAAGGTTTGTTTACTTTTCACAAAACAGGAATGAGAAAGACAGAAATCTTATTGATATTCTCTTTTTACGCAGAATTTACCCAAAGAAGGAGAAATAACGCCTTTAAAAGTTACCCAAACATTTCTAAGATGTGCAGTAGATCTTACATCTTTTTTTTTTTTTTTTTACTTTTTGCTGCTTTAATTTAAAAAATAAATGAATCTCAGAGCTACTTTTGACGAAGGCTGGAGGGTTTCGCTCGCCTTCGCTCTCAGATCTCAATACTCGTGTTGCTGTCTTCCATCTGCCGTTCGAATGCTTCAACCTTTGTGAAATCGCTTTTTGTGAAACTTCAAACTGCGGTTTGATGGTTTCTTTGACGGGTAAATGAAAGGAGTATAGATCAACAGTTACACATGCATTTGGCATAATATACCGTAGGCCCGATCAGTAAAAAAAAACAAAAAAAACAGAAACAACAGAACATCTATCCAAATAGAGCTCAAATATTCCCACTGGAACGTCCAGTCAAAGTAATTTACTGTACAAAAAAAAAACAAAAAAGCACATTTTTGGTGATTCTGTCAATATACAGTAAGTCAGTCTCTCCCTCAGGAGTTTGTCATCCTGAACAACTTTTGTTCGTTCATTGAATTGGCAGATTTTTAAAACTAAGTAGTTTACAGAATCCTCCCAGCACCAACAGAAACAGTGGATAGTGACAGTAATGTCCAATAATGGGCAAATACAATAAACAAGAAAGTGATCAATAAACAAATATTAGGAATGTTTCAACACCACTCTTTACAGTAAATTAATGAAAACTGAATCATAAGCTTTTTATATCTCCCCAAATCACCATATAAAATAAAAATTTCTGGGTTTTTTTTGTTTACTTGCAACTAGGGATGTCGCGATGCGGGTATTGACAATAACTGTGATATTAAAAAAAATAAATATTGATATTGTGTTAAAAGTACACATATGATAATATTGTGTAAATCATATCTGTTTCTATCAGTTCTTGAGAGGATTAAATATAATCTTAGTCTTTTTGTACACTTTTATACAGTTATGGTTACAGACTCTCTCCACTTTCCTACACTCATATTTTGAGTGTAATTAATTTGCCAAAAAAGAGACAAAACTCACAATAAACAAAGTTAAAGATGAATTTGACTGATAGCATTTTTTCCAATTTTATAGATATTGCAATAATATCGTTATTGTGAATTATTTTGGCCGTGATAATCATGTAGTGAAAATCTGATATCATGACTGACGGACCTACTTGCAACAATGTACATTTTAGTTGTTTGTTCCTCAGTTATTATAATCATCACACCAACTTTATCTGAAGTCATTGACAGAAAACAGAATCACCACTGCAAAGTTAATAATACATTTTAAAATGCTGGCAATGCCATTTTAATAACCTTAATTGTACTTATCAGCACTTGTCACTTCTGATAAAGGCGTGTTTTCTCCCATTCATTTACTGTGAAAAGATATCACTGTTTTTAATTTAAAAACAGATGTAAACATCTCTTGTAGCCTTCAGATAGGTACTTTTACTGAATTGCCGGCAGGTTTTTCAGAGGTATGTTAAACATTCTGTCTGTTTGCTTTAGAAATTGCACTCTTGAGAGTTCCTCCTTTAGGGCGGATCAACCTGACACATTCTTGGTTTTCAGCCCGGTGGTTTATTCCAGGTGAAACTGAAAGTTTCTCATTAGTCTGAACACATCTGTGTGATGTTACTGTTTTAGGCGATGGTTTTTATCAGGTAATCATGTATCTATATTTACCCGGAAAATGTTCATGTAAAATTCAGGAACTTGTTGTTTTTACTTTTATATCTTGATGTAATAACAGCAAACTAATGAGGCCATGTGAGCATGAAGGATTGCACAATTCTGGTCAAAATGAGAATCACAATTTTGATTAAAAAATAAATAAATAAATAAATAAATAAATAAATAAATTTACCGAAAAGAAAAAAAGGAAAAAATAATCAAATAAAAAAATAGTAGTCCAGTTTCACAGCGTTAATCATGTGTTTAAAACTGCGACCGTCATGTTTAAAATGGGCAGAAAATGACCATTTCACCCCGTTAAATACAACATCGGTCATATTTCGTATGATATGATACGAAACCCTATATGTCGGTCATATTTCGTAAGATATCCTACAAACTGTTGTGCATACATTTGATACGAACCTGGACATGAGAATGTGATGCAGGAGGAGGCTGGGATGGGTCCAAAAACACTGGACTGTCACCTGGGAGACCGGCGTTTGTGTCCCCTGTGAAACCAAAAGTCAACGTTGTTATTTTAAGTTACGTCCATAAGTTAACTTGTAAGTTAACTTCCGTATGTACCTGCGTCACGTTCAACGTCACTACGTGAAGTATAGGTACAGAAGCAGGGCCGCGTCTTGTTATATGTGGACAATGCGGTTGCATACTGTAGGGCCCCGATGACACCAGGCTGCCTTTTTTTTTTTTTTAATAAAATGACCACTCAACACATGTTTTGATTCCTTAACAACAACAATTTGTTCCTAACATTGAAAATAAACATTTAATGAAGATGCAGCATTTGTCTCATTTATGCACATCTGGGAAATCCTGTAAGTTTTCAGGAGTTTCTTGATGTAGGGGAGCCCCAGTGTTCCCACCCATTATCATTTTCTACATTTCTGGGGTCAACTTGAGATGTTTGATTTTAATTTGAGATTTTAAAAAATGATGTTAAGAGTTCTTCACATATCTAGTCTCCTTTTCTCTTAAATAGCACCAGATTGATGCATTTAAATGTTAAATAAATGCGACTTTAGAGGATTTGGATCCTCCAACCTGTAGTTTCACAATATATGGGCCCCCAAAAAGGTAGAAATGACCCTGTACAGAAGTCCTTATTGTAACACAAACCATGATCTTTTTTCTAAACTTAATCAAGTAGTTTTGGTGCTTAAACTTAACCGACACGGTCACGTAATGGTCACTGTTTCACAACGTTAGATAGAATGGTCAGAATTATAATTGAAATACTGAACATCGGCTGTTTATTTAGGAGGTGCCAGGATGTTTTGGACTGAGCTACAAACTAAATCTACTTTCAGTGAGATTACACAAATATAATAAAGACAAAACCATAATCAAATTCCAGTGAATTCATTTTCAGTTTCCAGCCAAAGATAATCAAAAACAGCAACTGAAACTACCAGATAATGTTTTACTTTAAAAAGCAACCTTGACACTTGGGCTGCGACCTTGACCTCGTGTCTCCCTCCGAGTGTGTATTGTGTGCGCTCCTTTCAGCGCAGAGATGTTCAACAACTGACGGTGTTTGTGTCACCGTGATGGTGAGGCGGCCGACTCTACGCATGCTGCTGGAGGGACGCCTCCTTTGACTGTTTACTGGCCTGAGCTTATTAGAGAGGGTCTAGTGGCCTGGCCCACCCAGGAGGGAGAGACGGAGAGGGTCGATTCCCTTCTCTGATGTATTTAAACATTACATGTACGGGTGTTTTGCTAAAAATGTCCACTTACCTCGGGTCTTTAAAGTCCTGTTACTTATGTGAAACAGACTGAAGCTAAAAAATTAAAATAAGAAGACGGAGAAACATTATTATTCATTTGGAGTTGTGTTTGTATCAAATATCCAAGTCCCTATATTCACTCTCTTTTATCTGTTTTTGAGTGTTTAGCTCCTAAATGCTCCGTTTTTCAAACGTCGTCTGGTGCTGAGCAGGTAGTGTACCGTGAGTTTTTAGAGCCTTTTCTCTGAAAACAGCTGCCCTGCTGCGGCTGAAAATGACGCTATGAGAGCCGTGAGAGTGAATCAAAACCAGTGGTCGACTGATATGGGTTTTTCAATGGCCGATGCCGATACCGATATTTAGAGAGCAGGGCGGCCGATGGCTGATTTTTTTGTGGCGATTTATTTTTTTTTGGTTGTTGTTTTTTTTGCATGTGATAAAATAGCCTACAACAATTAAAAACAAATATTAATAATAACAATAACAAATGTGACACAATATTGCTGATCTCTTTGTTTCTGAAATGTATAAACTTACATAAAACAATGTTAGTGCACAGAACCACCAAGCAGCATCTCTTTGTTTTTGGTCCTTTTGTAGATCTGCACAGTCTGCACTTTAATCGACCTTGTAATCTGAGATTATCTCAAAATGTCATTAATCGGGCCGATTAATGGGCCGACTGATTAATGGGTCTATCCCTAATCAAAACAGTAAAGTTGTGGACCCGGACAGCTAAACAATGAGCTGAAACTCACTGTAAAGCTCTGCAAAGCCGAGGGGAGCTGCAGATTCGAGACTGTCGTCCCCCGAAAAACAGGTGTTTGTACACGCAGCTTGTTAGGAACCATATTTACGTTTTTTGTCAGACAGCGACCTCTAGTGGCCGTAGTAATTAGGACAGAAGCAAAGCAGGAAGTCATCTACTATTTAGACCGAGAACGTCGGTGTATGGTGGGAAACAAACACAGGACTTTCACCGCAGGAGGCCGGTGTTCTTGTCCCGCTTGAAAATAAAAGTAAACATTGAGTTATTATAACTTTACGTAACGTTACACATTTCTACATCACGTGCGTAATTACATCATGTACTTACATACGGAAGTGAAGTAACGTAACACATGTATTCATTTTCATATTCACTTTCTTTTTTCAGTTTTTGGTATTGTTGCATTCTGGGTTGCATCTTAATACGACCTGCGACTGTTTCACAACGTTAACCACGTGTTTAAAACTGTGACCGTTACATTTATATGAGGACGTGTTGATCTCCTGCCACAAGTGGTGCTAATTTTGGAAACGCTTGTATGGGTCATATTAGGAACAATCGACCTCTGTGGTCGAGGTTTGGAGGACTTATAATTCTCCAGGTTCACAATACGAGCGACCGTTTTCACGTTGTCATTTAATACATTGGTATTAAGGCTGCACGATATGTGGAAAATATGCGATAACATTGTTGTACATTGCGATAACAATATTACTTATGATAAATAAACAGTTTATCAGTATATCAGTTCTGCCTTTCTGCTGCTTTCAGTATTCTGCTAAAATACAACAAATTGTTTGTTGAATTAAAAAAAACTGAAAGGAAGTTATTTCTGACATTTTATTGAACAAATTGAACATTGAACTGAATGCAAAAGGAACCATTTTAAAAAAAGACGATAGTTACATTTTAAAGAGCAATACTTTCAACTAACTCAAAAAATCTTTGTGTCTTTTCGTTGTGTGTCGCAGTCTTTCACGGTGTGTTTATTATGCAAGTTGATGACGATAAAAAAATGATTTATTTTGCAGCCTTAATTGGTATTATCAAAATAGCAATTATAGCTGCTTTAAAGACAGACATCAAGTTACTGTGACAGTAAACTAATTAAGAAAAACACCTTCCTCCTTGTGTTTGTATTCATAGCATCAGACAATATACCTGCATGGTGTGAAAAATTAAATTCTTATATACCTCAGGAGAAACATAAGAAAAATGACCTTGACAACAGAGAGTTGTTCAAAACAAATAGTTTGAGGAGTAATTTAACTGAAGAATATGAAGGGATTAGAAATCAGAATCAGAAATTGTTTATTGCCAAGTATGTGCCTCGAGTCGAGGGAAGTAAAGAGTTAATAAAGTTTCTCATTAGTCGGGTGAAGAAAACATTTCTTTATGATGTTACTGTTTGAGAAAATGATTGTATCAGGTAATCATGCATCTCTAAACATGAGTTTTACAACCCTAATTCTCATTCAGTAAAACTAACAACTGTAACTCAGCAGAATAACAAGTTGTAGTTTTGACAGCAAAGTTAATGAGACAATGGTAATAACAGCCGCACACCACAGAGTGTAGTAATTCCCTGAAGTCACACCACATACAACCTTTCATTTTCCATCAAGAAGATTTTGCAGTTTGATTAATTTGTGTTGAAAGAGTCTCTCCCTCTCTGTACCTACAAATCTGAGGGGTGACGAGAAGATTGACAGGTTAGGAAAGTGGAGAAAAACATTTATGCCTCCCCAAATTCTATTTATTTTTTCCTCCAATAATTACTTTATTACACTGAATTGGTGCACGATGTCTTGAATAAAATGCGATAAAACGACAAAAAACAACTCCCTCTCTGATGACATTGCTTTAAGTGGGTCAAAATGTCCAAAATGTCGGGAACCACCATCTAAATCACAGTGTTTAGTCTGAACTAAAAATGTCGGAAGAGCACATCACTCAATAAATACTCACTCTGATTCCTCAGTGTTAGCACAGAAAGACATGTGGCGATGCTCCGCACTCATGCACGCAATTAATGAAATATGTGCAACAATTTATGCGTACAGTGCACCTGCCACACGACAATGTGAGAGGAGACACAGCCAGGACTCTGTCAGGAATGTGTTTTTGGAAATATAAGAGACAGACAAATGAGCTCAGCAAGACCATTTTGAAGTAATCCAAAAGTAATCCAAAGTATGTAGAATACGTTAATCTAATAGAATATGTTACAAATTTTAGGGCATGTATTCAGCAATGTTATGCTTTAAAAGTAATCCAACATTGAGAACCAATGGGCTGTTTAGACCCAGTGTTACGTCATTGTTTTATATTACTGTTGGGTTATTTACCCAAACTAAAAATGTGGTTATTATGACCATGTGTCAGACACAAGAAGCTCAAGATTTACCATAAAACTGTCACAAATGTAGTTTAGTTGCACAAAATGACATCCAAACACATAATTAGCAATCAGTAACTTTAAAGGAGGTTGATTATAACATTTCACGACCATAACATCACTCAATAACTCAGTATCACAAGTCAAAACAACCCATTGTCTTGGTTTTCTTCCCATGGGTACACTGTGTAAGGTTAACCCAGTAATGACCCACATTTTCATCCAGTGACTATTAGTGTCTGACTAGCTGTCCTTTTGCTGCCCAAAAAAACTGCTGTGAGAGGGCAGAGAGCCACTTACGAAAGAGAGAACGATAAAAGACAAAAAAAGTGAAGCAAGCAGAAACTGGAGAGAAGACAGTAAGCGAGAAAGAGTGTGAGAGGAGGAGAGATAAAAAAAAAAAAAGAAGAAAAAAAAAGATACGAACAGAGGAATAAAAGGAACGCGAGGAGCTTACGCAGTGAAAAGAGCACATTAGGGGCGACCTGCTGCGACAGTAGTGTGGGGAACGGTGAATAACTGCCTCCATTTAGACCAGTGTCCTGGTGGTGTGGAGCCAGGGGCCTCAGATGGACACACACACACTCCGAAACACCAAAAATACATAAATAAAGCAAAAGAAATTCATTCAAAGGGCATGTGTTTCTGCACAAACTGATACCGGACACACATGCTCTCACACACCTCCTCTCTGGGCTCTCCTCTGGCCCTCTCATTCACACATTTCTCCACATTGGCCGGATTAGGAACACTTTCTCTTGGGTGTGCGAGGCTGCCCCGCACACAAAGAAACACTTGGGGACAGGATTAGTAGGCTTACAGCGGATTCACATATGTCCAGTTCAAGCAATTGGTATTCAAAGCTTTACACTTTCAAATGCCACCAAGAGAGAGCAAAGCCGAGCAGCGCTTTTCTTTGCATTGGCAGCACCTTTATGAGAGGGGCTCTTTTGCTGGGCCAACAATGAGGCCGTGAATACACATTTTTACTGTTCTACCAGGGGGATCTCATTGGCGAGGGATAGAGCACCGAGCAGAGTTTGAGACAAGACTTTATTATCCGGGTTTGAAGTGCTGGGTGGGTGGGAGG
>JAOVVB010233965.1:0-10036 GCA_028570985.1 Heterobranchus longifilis | reverse complement strand
TAGATAACTTTTGGTGAGTGATGTTTTGTACTACAGGCTAATCATGCTAACCAGTTATGATAGCTAAAATTTTGGGAATAAACAAGTGGCGTCGTCTGTAACCACTTTGTTGAGTTGTTTGGTTGTTTTAAACAGATGTGATTACAGTATGAGGTTCTGTAACGCCTCGGTGGTGTGCAAAAGCTTGTATATATATATATAAAAGTACAATCCAGAAAACAGACGCCACAAAAGGATACCATGTGGCAAATAAAAAGCGAGCTGTAAAAAATAAAGTCGCTTTTATCTCTGGTGTGGGGTTATTGAAATGTTGAAACATTATAGTTTTCCTTATGAATTGGCTTCATAACAGAGAGTCGTGTTTCTTGTATGTAGTGAGTTGAGACAGGAAAAAAATATGAACATAAAAAGATAAAGCGCAACAGGACATCCGGGGTCAGGATGTACATGTCTGCATTTTTTATTCTACTTTAAATAGAAATAATTTCATTCATTCATTAATTTCATAAAATTCATTTCATTAATTTCATTTCACCCTCCAGCTATTTATACACTGGCTATAAATAAAAAGTCACCATTTCAGGTTAAAAAAAAAAAAAGATTTAAAATGACTGGAAACCCTTCAACACATTATCAAATCCTAGAAGGATAGAGCTGAACCGTCAACTTTGTGGAAGAAATTTACAAATACGATATATTATTATTATACTGTATATGATATTTATAGCAATAGAAATGCTTTCTAGTTTCTACTGTATATGTGCATTGTGTTGTGTTACATAACGACAGTGGTGTGTACAGTTTGAAGAAGCGATAAACTAATACAAGCACAGTATATTTATATTAAGTATATTAATTTTTTTTTAGACTTTTACTCAAGTACAAATGTAAAGGGAGAACTTTTACTTTTACTTAAGCGGTATTTTACCTAGTGTATCTCTACTTTTACTCAATGACCGGATTTCTGATGGTATCAACACACTAGTGAAATGCTGGGATAAGTGCATTAGTGTGACAGGATTATTTAGAGAAATAAAGAGAGTTTTTACTCTTACGACTGTTTGCAGTTTGACTTGAACATCCCTTGTATTGCCAGATTGAATTTAATCTCATCGCTACTCCAGCTCCTCGTATGGATCTATCCAGAAATTTGCTCTTTGCACGGCTGAGAAGACATCAAATGTGTCACCGACATCCTCACAATAAAGCAATCCAAATAGGGCTTTAAACAAGACTTTAAACTAAAACAGAATGCCTGGAAGAGAAACCCTCAGATCTCAAACAACCAATTTGTCTTTACAGATATTTCACATCGAGAAGGTAAAGAAGCCGGAGAGGGGCCATGACATCATGACACCAAGCTGTGAGTTACTGTACATTTCCATTAAATAATCCACCGGTACCAGACTTTACCACCATACTGTTTTGATGTTCAAATAAACTGAAAGTTGGGGATTCCCTGCACTCCCGCTCGGTTTACAGCAGATGTGAGTAAGGAAAATGCTTACACTGCAGGATAAACATTTCCCTATTCGTATACACCATAACAGTGACGAGAACATGAATGGATCATCAGCGCGGCAGAAATCTCCACCTCTTACAGGGAAAACAAAATACTCACCAAACATTACATTAACCATTTAAAATGTCAGGAACCAACCGTTTCAATGGAAGAAGAAGCATTTACTTGTCACATATACTGTACGTTACAGCACAGTGAAACTTCTTTTATTGCGTATTCCAGGTAGGAAACTGGGGTCAGCACATGGGCAGCCAGCATACGGCATCCCTGGAGGAGACGGTGGCAAATTGAAGGAGATGGGGCTTGAACTGCTGACCTTCTGATCAACAACCCAGAGCCTTAAGCATCTGAGCTACCATTACCTCTACCCCTGGTATTATATTTGGACTCTTAAGTACTTTTATAGTCTCAACACCGAGCAGCACCACCCACTTTCTGAGTTTCTTCACTCTTAGCTCATTTACAGTATATTAAAACATCATCTTAAGTTTCCTCCAGGTTCTTCGGTTTCCTCATAGTGTTTCCAGGAATAACTCTTGGCCAAAGTTGTCCTAAGTGGTTTTCAGTGCCATTAAGTCTTAGACTAGACCACTCCTAAAACTTAATTTAGTTTTTTTTTTTGAGCCATTCAGAGGTGGACTTTCTACTAGCGTGTTTCGGATCATTGTCCTGCTGCATAACCCAAATGCGCTTGACCGTGCACAGAATTTATGGTTCCATCAATTACAGCAAGTCGTCCAGGTTCTGAAGCTGCAAAGACTACCACCACCACCACCAGCACCATGTTTGACTGTATTTACCTGTGAATACTTTTTATGAAACGTTGTGTTAGCTTTATGCCCGATGTAACGGGACATACACCTTTCAAAAAGTTCAACTTTTGTCTCATCAGTCCACAAAATATTTGCCCAAAGGTCCCCCCAAAGGGATAATCAAGATTATTTTTTGCCCTTTTTAATCTTTTAGCATGCTTCACTTTGTCAGAGAGGTTCCGTTTAAGCGACTTCTTGATTTAACAGATCTGGCAAGTATCAGAACCATGAGTGGCAAGTGAAATAAAAAAAAAATAAAAAAATCACAGTTTATTCATGATTTAGCAAAGGTAGCAAGGGGAGCAATTACTTTTTCACTATAGGGCTAGGTAGTTTTGGACAGCTTTTTTTCTCTTAATGAATGAATAAATCGTTTAAAAACTGTATTTTATATTTACTCTGGTTATCTTTGCATAATATTAAAACTGGTTTAATAATCTAAAAAAAATTGTGACAAATATATAAAAAAAACTTTTTTACAGCATTGTAAGTTCTTCTCCAAATGTCTTTGGGGCATCATTGCTGATGGTTGCAGCCTTGTGGTATCCATCTCACTACAGACTCTGGGATCCAATGGATCTCCATTCGCTTCTTGTTGACGCTAGCTAAGACCTCTTTAAGTCTTATTGGTGGTAGACTGCCCTTATTACCACGATGAAGGTAAAAAGGTGGAGCTTGATCTTTAAGTAAAAGGACGGCAACGGCCAGATATTTCTCATCCTGGAGCTGCTGCTTTTCCATGGCGGTATTTGACATCTGTCTGTCTTTTTGCATGTCCATTCTTGGAGATCACACAGCCCAAGTATCTGAACCTCTCCACCTCATGGAGCCTGTGCAGTCAAAATATTTTCCCCTCCATTCTACCTTTGAACTTTATATTCATGATGAATGAACAATAATGTAACAAAAACAATTAGTGTATTAGACTCTGCTCTTGCAGACGGCAAGAGGGTTTACTTTCGTTCGCATGAAATCCGCATTGAAAGACAGAACCGGAAAACAACCCGAGGGAAGGGAATTTCCAGGACAAGTAATCAGCTGGTGAGCTCGTCTCTGATGTCACCGGTGCTGCTGGTGATGAAAATAGATCATCATGAATTAAATAACAGAAACCTGCACTGCTGAGACGCCTGAGGCTGCACCATAGTGACGTAAATGTTATGTGCTCACGTCACAAAATCCTTCTATTTTTGTCTGATAGCTGTGGAGGGTGAAAAGAGGCTTTGTTTTAGGATAGAACGTCGAGGATGTGGTGAGACGGTCAAAAAATGAACAAACACTGCTTTAGGTTTCCCATATAAATTTGTTTGAAGATTCCCAGAAAGCATTGAGGTTGCTACAGGGTGTAGGACAGATTCTGTCACAGGTTTCTAGTGAAACTCTGGCCCATGCTGCATCTGTTCTGCTCTAGGAAAGGCCTTAAGTAACAGCTGCCATGACTCTGAATCGGATCTGTCCCCTGACGTGCAACAGCTGTGAGAAATCTGAATGTGTTTTATTCACTTTGACCAAATATCTGTCAGCCACTACTTTGGAAATGTTCTGAATCATGGGTGTTGCGTAAGTGTGTCTTGCTGTTATAAGGGCTCTGAGACGGATCTAAGGATCTGGTGTAAGACGGACAACAAGGAGTCATCACTGGAAATGAAGAAGGGTGGAGGAAGTCATGAGATTAACGCCCACAGCATTACAGTTACAACACTGAGGCTTAAAAAGCAGGGTGCTGGCTAAATTAGTATTTATTAAAGTCATGCGGCCGTTGATTTGCGTCCTGCCACATTGCTCACATTGAAGCCCACACCCACACACATTCAGTGAGTCCTTCGACAGTTGCTGCGGCTCTCAGCTCCAGTTCCTCCACCTGCTCCACCGCTGACCAGGAATCAGTGCCTTAGACACCTCATGGCAACCCACAACCCAGTCTAACTGATCCAGGATCAGCGGTTACGCAGGAACAGAATAGCACTAGTCTCAGGGTTTCAGCTGTTAGTCTATGCTTAGAAACAGGCTAATTCATGCACCCACTGTAATGGATGATACATCTAACATATTGGAAAATGAACAACTGGAAGTAAAAAGTTTCATGTGTCGGACACAGTGCCAGAATCAGAGGTAAGTTAGGTCAGTTATTTTATCAGTTAGTCTAACTGTCGCTTGGCTGTCAGTTAGTTAGTCACTTAGGTACACAGTCAGATATTTAGATAGTTGGGATTTTGGTCAGTCAGTTACTCAGTGGGTAAGTTACTCTGTCAGTTACTCAGTCACTCACTTACCTGGACAGTAACTAAGCCAGTCAGTCAGCTAGTCAGTAAGCAAGTTACTTGGTCAATTGGTCAGTTACTCAGTCAGTGAATCAGCAAGTTACTTGGTCACTTAGTCAGTTAGTCAGTCAATCAGCAAATTACTTGGTCACTTGGTCAGTTACTCAGTCAGTGAATCAGCAAGTTACTTGGTCACTTAGTCAGTCAATCGGCCAGTTACTTGGTCACTTGGGCAGTTACTCATTCAGTCAATTAGTCAGTAATTTGGCTACTTAGTCAGTTACTCAGATAGTCACATAGTCCGTTACTCAGTATGTCAATCACCAGTTAGTCAATAACCAAGTTATCTGTTTATTAACTCACTCAGTCTGCTAGTCAGTCTGTTGCTTAGTTAGTTAGATAGTCACTCAGGTTACACAGCCAGTCAGTCAGTCAGTCATTTAGATAGTTGGTACTTTAGTCAGTCAGTTATTTGATCAGTTACTCAGTCACTCCGTTACTTGGTCAGGTACTCAGTTAGGTGGTCAGTCAGTTCATCAGTCAGTCAATTACTTGGTCAATTATTTGGTTGGTTAATTATCCAGTCAGTTAGTTACTTGGGAGTTTACTCGGTCATTCAGTTGCTCAGTCAGTCAATTGGTCAGTTACTCAGTCAGTGAATCAGTCAGTCATGTACTTAGTTACTCAGTCAGGCAGACAGTCAGTCAATCAGTTACTTGGTCATTTAGTCAGTAAAATCATTCAGTTGTGCAGCCAGTTAATTGGTCAGTTACAGTTTACACTGCCAGATACTAAATCAATCAGTAAATCAGTCAGTCAGGTTCTTGATCAGGTTCTTTGTCAAGAGATGGTCATAATTTGTCCTTCTTGTAAAACACTTATTAAATTAATAAAATATTTAATGTGATACAACAAGTCAGTAAATTCAAACAATATATTTTAAGATTTTGATGTGTAATAAAATCATGGAACAGACTAATATAAAGCTTAACTTCTAAAAACATTCCTGTTTTTTTTTTTTAATATATATATTTTCTGTAAAGTCTGTATCTTATAAACAGGGACTGCAGTGCTGTAAGGTCTTTCTCCTGAGAGCTCGCCTCTATGCCGGTATCCACATATTGGCATGATTGTATAGGAATGAGCGCTTTGTAGGGACATCCATCTCATAGGAACCTGAAAGATTTGGAGTAGACACATCGTTAAGACAAAACTGGGGTGGAATACTTGCATAGAAATCAGTACAAATAACAAGTACGTTTGCGCTAATGATCCAGTGAGGTAAAAACGTCTATCTAATAGTCATTAATATTAGTATTAGCCTCGGCGATAAAGATTCCAGAGAGGGTCTATAGACAGATCCATTAGTCTCACCTGGCCCTGGGACGTCGTGTCCTCTGGTGTGGTGTGTCTCCCTCCGCTTACTGGACACGAACGCAGCGCTGGCCATGAGGCGCTTAGGAGGTCCGGTGAAGTTCACAATGTCATACTGACCCGGTCCAGGCAGTGGAGGGGCTTTAGGAGGGAGCAGAGGAGGAGCCGAGATTCCTAAATAATGCTTTCTCCTGAAACACACACACAAACAGTGGCAGACAAACACATCTCTAAAGGAAGAGGCTGGAAGTTTCAAAACAACTGGCTCAGCTCCATCGGTTCCTTTCTGAGCACCAAGTTTGGGGTCACACTCAGGTAGGAGGCGTCCATAGCTGTAAGACATACTTACGGTAAGACAGTCCTCTTGACAGGTTCTGGGGTTTTATAAGGACTGTAGGACGCTGGTCCCGGACCTTCGCTCCTCACCAGAGTCTGTATGCGATTAGAGGTGGACTTGAAGCAGGACGAGGGTGCTTTAGGGGTCTTCTGTATCAGCGTGTCCTTTACAGTGTAATGACCTGCGGAGAGAAAAGAGAGAAAAAAGTGATTCAAAGAGAGAGAAAGCAACATGAGATTTTTGCAATATGTCAAGAGTAAAACATTTAGTGGTGTGCTGTGAAGGGAAATAATCAAGGACAGCGCATTATGATGAAGCCGAGTTATTGTTAGCAGGGGTGATTATTATTGTTATTAGCATTTTATTGTTGTTTTATAGGACAGTGAACTGTTATATTTTGTGCTCCTGAGTGAGAGGTGAGCTCGGTGTAAGGACACTGACATGGAGACGGTCCTCTCGGTGCAGACCGATAAGCATCACTGCGTCTGGTCTTAGAGAGGAAAGCAGACTGGGCTGAGACCACTGAGTCGACCTCCACTCCACTGTAACACACCTGCTCTCACACACACAAAACAGACACACGATATTCTCATACATTCAGTCTTAGGGCAGCTGCACTACATCATTTTTAACGTACATAGATCCTCAATTATTTTTTATTTTAAATTATCAAAAATTTAAACATTGTGTTCTTTGTTTTATTCTATTCTATTTATGCAATTCTGCTCTACAACACTCTCTTTCATCCTGTGTACAATAATAATTTTATTTCATTCTATCAAATGCCACTCAATTCCATTAGATCCCACTATATTTCATTTTACTCAACCCCGTTTTATAGTGTTCTGTAATATTCTACTGTTTTATTGCATTCTATTACATTCTATATGATTATTAATTTTTTTTTATTATTGTATTCAATTCTGCTCAATAGAACAGAGAAGAATTAATCAGAATCATTTTAAACAATAATTTAGTCTACAATAAAATTTTAAAGAATCATATTATTGTAGTTCTATTCTATGTTCTGTCATATTTCAAAGTGTATTATCCTATTATTTTAAATTCTATTAGATTTTACTTACTTCTGTTCTATTCCACTACATTTTATTCCTTTTTGCTCTATTCTTTTTTATAGTGTTTTTATTCTATCCTATAATTCTTTTCTATAGTGTTCTGTAAAATGTTCTGTAGTGTTTATTTCTCATCTAACCATTTATATTCATTCTACTCTCTTAAGCAGTGTTCCCTCCTTTTCTATAGTGTTCTATTAAATTCTATTGTATTCTTTAGGGATTCATTTCCTTAGGTGCGGTTAGGACACATGATGGCAGTGTGGTGAAGGGGGCAGCGATTTAGTTCAGTGGATCGGTATCCTTTACATTTTATATTCGTGTCAAAGCCGTATAAGACTCACCTTGTCGGACTTGAGAACAAATCCGACTTACGAACGTGCTCCTGGAACGAAATTTGTTCGTAAGTTGGGGACAACCTGTATTTGTTAGGGACCTGACACAAAAGTGATTTTTTTTTTAAAATCAAATAACACAGGGGTCTCATTTGAAGATTTTGCCAAAAATCTTTGTAGTACACTCACCGCCCTAAAGCCTCCTCGCTCAAAAAAAAATCAAACCTCCAGCACTAACGGTTTCCGAGATATCTGTATCAGAACCAGATCAGTGCATTCCCACAGTGTAAGTCAATGTGAAAGTTTTTCTGGAAAATTTCCAGGCTGTTTCTCTCTGTGAGAGCTATGCGGGTACGGTGCTGCCATAGTAACTGAGCTAAACCACGCCACTAAACCACCAAACACATGAATTTGAGATTTATTTCTTAATTCGTCACTGGGGTGATATGACCTTTTCTACCACTCACGGTGTACTGGTTTGGTGCTGGTGATTTGTGGGGTGTGTTTGGTGTTTGAACGGCGATGGGAGGGTGGAACGCTCTGGAGACGTCCCTGTTGAAGTCGTGCTGCCGGACCAGTGAGCTCCTCAGGTTGTAGGCGTTGGGGGCCGGAGATCCTCTCTGAGGTTTACGGCTCACCCTGAGAGCCTGCGGAGAAAAAATTTAAAATAAATACCAGGTAAATCAGAGCGCAGAGTGATTATAATGATGTTAAAGCAATGGAACTTCCTGTTAGCCATAAATAAGAAACATGAAACCTCAGTGTAGATGAACAAGCTGGAGGATAAAAGAGAAAACCAGTATTATTCCTGAATCGTTCAATGTTGTTACATACAGCAGACTGTAAGCATTCAGTGATATACTGAAGAGTGTTACTCTATTCTATTCCATTAAACTCCTTTCATATTCCTTTCAATTCTATACTCTGGTGTTCTATTCCATTAAACACTATTCCTCTTTTCTGTTACATTCTATAGTATTGTATATTTTTTAAAATTCTATTCCATGGTGTTTTATTTCACAATATTCTATTATATTCTATTCCACCCCATTCTTTTCTGTTCTACCCCCGTAGTGTTCTACTCCTAGTGTCGTCATTTCTATTATACTCTATACTATTCTATTCCTTTTTCCTCTATCCTATTCTACCACATAGTCTTATTTTCTATCCTATACCCCTGGTGTTCTATATACTACAGTATATTATACACTATACTATTGTTATTTATTCACTTCTGTTGCATTACATTTTATTCTATTCTGTAGTGTTTTATTTTAAAGTGTCCTATCCTATCTTACCCTCTTATCCTACCCCATCCTATCCTATCCTACTCTGCCCTATCCACCCTACACTCTCTTATCCTACCATATCGCAAACTATTCTATCCTATTCTACCCTACCCAACCCTATCCTACCACCCTACCCTATCCTATCTAATTCTAGCTTTGTAATGTTACCCTTTACTACAGTTTTAGTTTATTGTATTCTACTTTATTTAAGTCTATTCCATTTTCCTATATCACATCCCAAATTATGTCCCTTTCCATGATATTATAATCTATTCTATTCTGTTTTAATTCAATCATAATTTTTAAAACTCAGTTTCTATTGTACTCTATTGTATTGTCTCTATTGTAATTTATTCAATTTCACAATGTTCTTCTTTTCTAGTGTTCATTTCTTCTTCATTTGCTCCCCAATCTCACTCTGTTTTTTTGTTCCGTAGTGTTTTGCCCTATTCTCCGATGTTTAATATAATTCTAGTCTACTCTATCCATTCAGTTCAACTCTATTCTAATCTATTCTATTCTAACATTTTATTGAATTACTCTGTGCTCATACTCGACTCTATTCTATAATGTTCTGTCCTTTTCTATTGTGTTTTATTCTGTTCGATTCTCCTGTAGTCGCTTTATTCTGATCTTGATAGACAGCTCTGCATTCTCTGTCCAGTGGATTCGTTTTAATGCCGTTTGTGACGTGGGAACACCTTTGACGCAAAGCCTCCGGTTCCTTTCTTGGAGAAGGACGGACTGAAGGTGTCTGCGGATGCGTGGGACAAATACGAGCCCGGACCGGGATTCTCATTCTGTGAGGAGAAATAAAATAAAATTACAGACGATCTGAGGAAAATCATAGTCAGACTCGACTTTTTGCTGATCTGAGACTATTCTCTGGAAAGCATTAAAAAAAGATTTAAGATCAGACTGGTGTGTGTGTGTGTGTGTGTGTGTGTGTGTGTGTGTGTGTGTGTGTGTGTGTGTGTGTGTAAATTGAACGTACCACAGAGTGTGTGAAGCGCTTGGCCTGGGAGCTGAAGCC
>JAOVVB010233964.1:0-10036 GCA_028570985.1 Heterobranchus longifilis | reverse complement strand
GCTGCAGCTGACTGTAAAACTGAAAGTGAAACTTAAAAGCAGAGCAGCGTGAAGGCGAGGAGGTCTCACTCTGCAGCGAATTCTGAGGACTGAAATGTCCCCAGAAGTAAACTGCACACTGACTGACAAAAAAAAAAAAAAAAAGACGGCTTGACTTGAAGAATCTCAGTCAACTGAGGAGTCTCCGACTGATGATTCGAATCCTCGACTTTTAGGGGACAGCAATAGTATGTGCTTAACAGTTTAAAACACAACATACGTCAGACTGTCCTCCAGACTAAAACGACAGCAGTTGGCAGTTATTGTCCTGAACTCTAGTTAAAAAAAACAAACCCTGTGTTTACTCTCCAACAGTGGCCTGCTGCTTGGCTGCCCCTCCTCCTCCTGAAACTCAGCTCACATGTGAACTACGTCACTTTACAAATGTTGATACGATACGTATGAAGCATACAGAAGTTACATATCCGAGGTTTGCAGAAACATTTACATTTAGCTACCAGATATACATTTATTAAAGGATGAATTAATAAGTTAATTAGCAGTATTCAACTTCTGTAAGAGCTCTTTTCATGCGGACAATTTGAACAACATTTGAAATAAAAGCAGTAAAGTAAGCGGTGGGAGTGATTTATCCTGGCATGCAGCTGATATGCACAGGTTGAGATATTATTCAATAAAGCACGGCGTAATGGAGATGCAAAACGACATTAAGCCCCTGCCTGCATGCTGTCACTTACATCCTTCTGGGGTTGTCAGGTCTAACTGTACATTATTAATTGCCCTCACCTTTGTTTGGAGGTGTTCTCAGTGACCAAGAGTTTGTACTCTAATATTTATATATGCCTTCGTAACCAGATTACGCCATCGCAGAGACATAGCTAAAGACCTCATTTGCATGCTAGGGCCTTTTTGAAGGGCGTGAGTCAACAGCAAACATTACTGCACTACTCTGTCAAGCGAGTGACTGACATTTCTAATGGAACATGAGCGCTTCGCTGAATATGGATTTAGCTGTGCCATTAGCCTGGGGTACTTTGATGACCACAAGAAATGTGATAGGTAATTAATTTTAGGGAACAAGTTCGCTCATCCCCACCAATCCCTATTAAGGGGCTGTGTGATCCCCCATTTGCTAATTGAGTTAGCTGCATCAGTCCGGATTCGAACTTGAGAAGTGCCACAAATCAGACTCTGTTTATCTACCATTATGTCGGAGCGAGAGGCTTAGTTTTACGGTATAATTATACCTCGCAAGACAGCGACCCTAGCCAACCTTATTTTGTAATGCAGAGCACTTTGGCAGGGGCCGTGATGCATACTGGGCAGATTTCATCGAGCTTTGTCTGCTGTTTTTTTTCCCTGCCTGTATCTGCCTCAGCCCCTGTCTAATTGGAGCATGAAATCTGTGCACAACAAGAATACTGAGAGAAGTTCGATTAAAATTCCTTATTTCCTCCAGATGGCATTGTCAGTGTGAAGGCACTGAATATCCATGAGGACGTCGTTGTACCCTTCTTTCTTTCTATCTATCTAAGAAAAAGAAGCAGCTTGACATTTGACGACAATGACCCAACATGGCGTACAAAAGTAATAGGTCAACAAACTTCTGAGTGGAAACGCAATCCATTTTGTTGTGGCCCCGAATGTGATTTGATCGACACTATCCACTTGCAGTGTAAGCCTCCCCGTGCCCTCGCCAAAGACATTTGCAACTGGTGTCAAGGCCCTATAAATCATCCTGTATCAAAGAGGCCATGTAACGCTTTCTACATTTCAACATATGTGGAATCAGAACGCGTCTGTCATCGATGGGAGCCACTCGCGGGGAAAAAGGTTTTTTGGAGGCCTTTCCCACTGTAATGCGGACCATATGTGCTATTGATTTGGGAGGTTTTACCTGCCACAGTGGGATACTCCCGAAATGAGGTGAGGCAGACACTGTCATACCTCTTCAATAGTAAAGGATTAGGCCTGTAAACTAAAATCAACAAGGTGGATAACTACCAAGTCGTAGCAAAAAGGACTAGAAGTTTGGTGTTTTGCCGTTAAATTGCCTCTAAACACACAGCGATCTGGTTCATTTGCATCAAACGAGACAAACTCCGAACCACGCGGGCTGGTGCCAGGATGAGACTATTCATCTTAATATTATAAATGGCTCTCGCCGTCATCCAAGGTTTTAAGTTCCCAAAGCAACTGATCCTGGTCTTGTTCTGGCCATATATCTCCCTTTGAAAGCCAACTCTTCCATCTCCTGCTGCTTTGTGTTTAAGGTTGGCCCTCTATCTCGGGTTTAACCTGCTTTCTAAATGACCGTCGTAACTTAAGGAAAGCGAGGAGGTTTCCCGGTTTCTTGAATAATTTAGGAATCTCCATTTGTGGTCTCGAAGGTTGAGGATAAATGAGACAGCGAGTCAAATGATAAATGTTTTTTGAGATTTGGTCCTCGTGTTGTGACCGAGCTTGTTTCTAAAATTAGAGTTGCTTCCACAGAATTACCCCTCACTGGTGCTGAATAAAAAACGTCTAACAAGAGTTTGACTGTCACGATGCCCCTTTTTCTGCTCGTAACATTCTTTTTCTGTTCATTTTACTGGAGATAATATCACTTTTACAAGAGACCGAGCATCAAAACTAACAATCGTGCTACATTATTTGAACATATGGCGCTGCTGTTGATTACTGTCAAACACTGATGGCCAAAGTCAGTTAAAGTATAAAAACTTGACCCAGATTATTGGCTTTTAGAAGAAGTTGGAAATGTTTTCTTTTAAAAGTTTAGTAATAAATTGCCCTTTCATTTATTGCTGGTCGTGAATATGGGACTCTCTATGGGCCAGTGTACATGTTAATCAAACTACTCTTTATTCATTTATAAATTCAACGTTTATTTTTACAGGGTAGGTTAGCTGGGGATAAATGCTCTTTTATGGCAACATCCTGTTCAGAGTTTGGTAGAATAATAAAAATGATTTCAAGCAGAGAACTGAAAGAAAACAAGGTACAGGCTTAGAGAAAGCAATCAGACGCAGATAATACGTGGTTACTGAGACATGTCTTATAATATATGATGTATATAAATGTTTTGATTTTTAGGTGAAATCAATTCAGTTTTTCCAAGATTAGCTCTAGTTTCAGGTCTCTTATAGCATTATCACTGGAGCTGGTTATGTAGCAGCGAGGACAAGAAAAATATTGTAATAATAATTTAGCAAAAAGGGTTTTGCAGATGAATAAACACAAGTGGTTATTACGTTTCTGAGAACGGGAAGGCCGACCCCCTTTATCATATACTGTAGTATGGAGTCAGCAGAATGTCATTATATGACAACTTCAACTATTCTCTTGCAACAGCTCAGATTTCTTTACATTAAAACAATTGTAATTGTAAATAAAATATGCCAAGATATTTGTATTCTGTGACCCCCTCAGTATTAAATCTGATTGTATTCCATATGATTGTAACCTACGTCTCTGGATCTGGAGAAAAGTAGGACCGTCTGTTGTATTTTTAATATGTACTAATTTAAAATTATACTATACCACTACTAACAATACTGCAAACAATTACCACTATAACCTTTATGACACCATGGGTTTACAGGAAGCCATTTTAAATATCTTCTTTTTTTATTATATTATCAGACTCTCTCTGATAAAACATTTGACTCTTAACTTTTCCTTTTATGAGACTAATCTCCCCCAAAAATGACCCCATAGGTGAATTGTACAAGCACCTTATTACGACCCATGTTTATTGTTCGGCGGCGCCCTCTGGTGGCCGTAGTGATTATGACGGAGGAAAGTCAGTTTAAGGTCGGCACATGAGTGTTTCTCACCCTAAACGTTTCGTTTGCGGTTTTAAACACGTCGTTAATGTTGTTAAAACGGACGTGATTTGGATTAAAATCAGTATATTTGAGAAATTAAATCACCATCATCAGCAGTATGTCACTTACTTCCAGTTGTTATGTTCAATTAAAAATAACTCGCTGTTTCATTTTATTTTCGGCCGGGACACAAACCCCGGTCTCCTGGGTGACGGTCCTGTGTTTGTTTGGCTCTCCCACCAGCCCTGAGCGTGTTTCTCGCTCTAAATACTTTGTTACATTACTTCCGGCTTTGTGGCGCCATAACACGGCAGGGAGACGCCTAACAATAAAATATCAATCCGGCTCATAGTTACTCTGACTGCTAGAGGCGCTGTTTCAGAAAATACTCATATGAGTTGTATTACAGAGAAGGAAAAAACTGCTGTCGTCTTCCTCAGGAGGACATCTTTCCGCCCCTTTTTTAAAATTTTTATGGTCATCTCTCACTTTTCAGAAAATGTGCAAAAATACGGATGAAAAGAACACAGAGTGTGGACAGAAAGCTCTAACGCTGAGCAGAAATGAGCCTTTAGAGGGCAGAAACAATGTGACCTATGTGGTTTGGAGGACTTCATGACTAAAGAAAATACTGTAACACTAACCCTAATGTCTGTGTCTAAAACACAACAGGACATTTCTGATCCTAACAAGCGTCCATGTTTAACCTTGTTGTCTGTAATGGGAGGCGATACCTGCTGGGAGGGAGGGATCATGCTCTCCATTAGCAAATACTCAACACATTCTGCAGCCGGTGCATGCCGATTACAAAGCTCAACTATTCTGGGAAGCTTTAACCTCCCGAGCACCCTCCATCCCTTCACAAACTGAGGCCGACTTAACATTCCTGGCTCAGCGTATTGTGTCACAGAGAGGAACGTGTAATCAGGTCGTAAACAGTCTACTCGTGTGTGCTCTCGATACAGCAATTAACACTTGGGATTAACCGCCAGGCACGTTTCAATGTTGAGTGTCTTACATGCAGGAACAGCATTTATATCAGTAACAGCACCACTAAAATATACACAGATTTCTCTCATATGCTTCCAGGTTGGGCTTTGTAACTGTCACAGTGATGTATGTTATAAAGCGATATGTGCGTGATGCAAGTAACTGAAAGATAAATCCAACAAATGACTTTTGCGGCACTCAATGTGGTTGTGATCAAATGAGGAGAGCTCTATAGGAGAAGCCGCTACTTTCTTTGGTTCCTGGTAAAGAAATCTCCGGCAGCCGCAGCGGTCCGATATCGAGAAGTGGAAAAAGAGGTATTTCGAAACGATCTATGTCATCCTTACAGCTGCCGTGTTGTCTTGAATTACCTTGATGCAGCGTTTCCAAAGAAGAGATTGGATTTCCTTTCGCCATCGTTTTCATCCCCATTTTTCCACAAATGCAGGCAAAAGATTTATTTACAATTTGTCTTGCTGATAGCCGTTTTTTTTTTTCACGACGAGCCTTATGGAGTTCAGGAGAGGGATTACGGTATGTACATGTAAGTGGTGGTACGTTTGAAGGGGTTAGTTTTGAAATAGGTATTAATTTCACATATGGGCATTGGTACAGGGCCTGGCATGGTTTATGGACAAGTGTTGGAGTTTTTCTTTCAGAAAGGATCACTTCAAAGGACTCGGTGAGAGACGAGGTTGAACTTTTAGCTGAAGGTGAGAGCTGCAGATATTTACTGCACGAATAGTCATAAAAACCTCCACACTGAGAAGCTTTGTCACTTGAATCAAACTAGTGTAAATCTCTTATTGGTGCTCCACAAAGGCTTTCAACTTATTGATTGATTTATCTGATATCAACTGAACTTGTCAATAAAGAAAAATGTGTTTTAAGTATGAAAAATGTACAATTTATGTCTCTTTTCGTGAAGAAAAAGTCAAGGCTCATTACGCAACAATCTGCAATTCTTTTCCCTGACATGTTTTTTATTCTTGTGTTTTTATTCTTATATCCTATTCCTTATTACTATCTATCTATCTATCTATCTATCTATCTATCTATCTATCTATCTATCTATCTATCTATCTATAATTTTGAGGTACTTGAGTATTTCTATTTTATGCTACTTTATACTTCTACTCCATAAATTTCAGAAGCAAATATTGTACTTTTTACCCCACTACATTTATTTAACTACTTTAGTTACTAGTTACTTTGCAGATTAAGATTATTAAAACAAAATAAAGTATGAAATATAGGTTAAACTACCCAGGTGCAACATTAAAGTAATTATACAAATTATAATCCCACAATATAATATAATATATATGCATCTGAAATGGGCCATTCTGCATAATGAATACTTTTTGTATTTTAAGTATGTGTGGAAGTACTTTTGTACTTTTATTTAAGTGTGAAGTTTTGAATGCAGGAATCATCTATCTATCTATCTATCTATCTATCTATCTATCTATCTATCTATCTATCTATCTATCTATCTATCTATCTATCTATCTGAGTAAAAATTGAATATTGTGGCTGACGTTTAACATCTGCCAGTCTTATTACATTATTATTTACAACCCAGTGCATGATATGGTTGTGTGGCTAAAACCAGTCAAGTATCATCATAGCTGTTACCCTATTTTGTGTCAGTTAAGTAAGTGGAGCCTGTGTCTTCATGGCATGGTGCAAATTCCTGAGATTAATGTAAATGATAAGGAATCTGCAACTCTCTGGATTCTGAGATCCTCGGGATTAAAGGTTCAAGTTCCAGTCGACGCTGGAAAGGGATGACTCACTGTCCGGCGGGCGGCTATCGGGTGTCTCGTCTCCACCCGGATAAGAAAGTGAAGAAGAGACAAAACTCTCACAGCGCCGGCTAAAGCTCGACGGGAAATAGCAGCTTTCCACTCAGGCTCAAGAGCTGAGATACACGCAGCAGGAAGTCAATATGAACGGCCTTTTCTGTTGAAACAGCCTTTAAGATGTGCTGATGTACAACATGTTCAGTGATTTCTTTTCTTCTTAAGGAAATGTCCAACATCAAAATAACAGAGCCAAAATTACTGTAAAAAAAAGAATAAACGGTCATAAACCAGGGCTTGACTTTAACTTTTTGAGGCCCTTGTCCTTTGGTAAATTTACCTTTCACTTGTCCAGACCCAAAAGTCACTTTTAGTTAAATTAATACATTTAATTAGTTAATACAATTTGAAGTTATTCTACTGTACTGTTTTTTGTTTAAAAAAAAGGGAGTTCCAAAGTTAAAGTATCATCAAGTTGTACAGTAAAACCATATGAATATTTGTATGGTCGTAGTTAGGGTCATCCTAAACTCCATTTGGAAATTTCAGCTAAACTATGAAGGAAAGGTTTTCATCACCTTTTTTTCAATAAAATAACAGTACAGTAAAATAAAATAATTTTTATTATAATTTGATTTAATAGAATGTGCAATATAATGTTGTTATCTTACTTTGTATGAAACTATTGCTGAAATATGGTTCTTTTTTCGTCTTTTTGGCAGTACCGTAAAACACAGAATAAACAAGCATCAGAATCCAAGCAGTGGCTGGCTTGACCAGGTTTTTGCAAATGATGGCTCACTGGACCGCAGTCAGTCAATTAGATGCATTTTTGTTTTTGTTTATGACTTTTATCTTGTGCGGTGGGGAAAGCACATTTCTTTTCCACTTGCCTGAAAAAAAATCCACTTGTTCTGGACAAACCTTAAAGAGCCCCTCCCATGAACATCCAGTTTTTAACCATGTTAACATGTCCAGTGTTTTTTATTTGTTACAAAACATATGATGAGTGAAATGAGCATCAACACCACGGCTGAGAATTTCAGCCTTCAAACTGCAGAGTGCCAACAACAGTCTCAAAAATCTGGATTCAGAAAACCAGGTTTTATGACATCATATGACTAAGGAACCAATCAAATCACTTGTGGCTGGAGTGACTAGCGTAACTATGGCAGCAGTGGTGGGTGGGGCTTGAGGCCAGATTCAGAATTTCTTAATGAGGGAGAAGAGTAGATGTGCTTCCAGCAACTTTTCAAAGTTAAAAAAAAGTGGGAAAACCATGTTAAACAAAATATTTATCATAGATGAGTATTTTTACATACTTTAAAATGTGTCGGGAGGAGATATTTAATGTTGAGACCTGATAAACACACAAGCAGACGATACAAAAACTATAAAGCACATGACCGGAAAACACACTCAACTCAAAAAATAAAAAAATAAAGAAAGTAAGAAAAAAAAGAAAGGGTAAAAGAGGATGACAGGAAAGTGTCAGGCAGGAGTTATTCGTGCTGCTGCTGCGATGACCTCCATCCCCTTCAAGGTTACTGTCCATTTCATTAAACGGCTCTTTCATTGATCCCTGTCCTTGGTGTGAGTCTCCCCTTCGGCCGTGTCTCCATTAACAAAGTTAAGTCTCTTATACGGTGACCTCCTCCTACTCCTCCTGACCCGGGCAGACAGCTGTGCTTACCTTAGCATAAAGTGCCACAATAGGTCATCATTATCAAATTAATCAAAGCTGTCACAACACAGCACAGTGCTGCGGTCAACTCTGTGCTGCGCCTCCAAAACCACTTAGATCATGTAACACTTGAACGTGCAGCCAAGGAGGCGTGCAGACGTAGACATTGCACACACACACGCACACTTGGTCATGAAAGCACACACACAGATGTGTTTAACAGCTAGAAGAGAGCAGTGTAAGGGCTCTTAAGGAATTACTGGGTTTTATAGAGTTTTTCTTGGAGAGCCAAAGACATGAAGCCTCATCAGATGAGTCAGATGTTTCAGTAGAGAACAGTAGCTAGTTACAGGAATATTAATATGGTGATAAATCACCATATGAAATACTGGAATACTTTCTGAGGCAGCTTTTAGCGCCTAGGCCTCAAAACTTTGAATACACACCACTGCATATGCAATATCAGATTCTGTAAACAATTTTAAGAAACAGTTCAAAACTCTGGCCTTCTCTTAGATATCTTTATCAGAGTATTTTATCTTATTTATACTGTTGACTCTGATTTTATGTTAATGTATTGGTTGTATCCCTGCATTGTCTTTGCTGCGGCTCTCAGTCTTTTAATGTTTTGGTATTTTGTATCTTTTGTTTCACTTTTTGACCATATAACAACTTTGCACGCTTTATAGCATCCTGTACCTCAATATGCTCTTATAAATATCTTTATATTTTAATTATCATTTTGTTGTTGTTGTTGTTGTTGTTTTCTTCTCTATAATGCACTTTGAACTGCATTGTATGTATGAAAGGTAAATCAAATGTATTCTTATTATTCATATTATTCTTATTATAACAGCTAAATTGTGCTCGATATCAACATTATTTGTGAGCAGTTGAAAATGCGAGAAGGCAGTTTGTGCAGCACATTGTACCTGCAGGGGACGACAGTGTTATTGATCAGTGTGTTCAAATCTAAAATCCCGTGCCGACCCGACATCACAAGCAACTGACACAGCAGGGTTACTGTTTTACAGCAGAATTATGATCAATATTAAAACTCAAAGCTATGCATGCAACATCATCAGAAGTTATTGTTTTTACTGAGATTTTCTGAAAATAAATACCCTGATTTGTTTTTCTTGGAATATTCGACCCCTCTGTATTTCTTTAACCTACAGTTGCCCTAATATGCCATAATTATTTGATTTGATGAGAAAAAACAACCTGCAAACAAAAATGTAAAAATAGAATAATTGTTTGCATGACTTGAAAGCATTGCAGTATTTATTAATATTTTTCCACAACCAAGTTGGGCCACAGTTCGACTGAAGTGATGGACAACCCTATCTGTATCTGACCAGTCATTCAGCCACCGTCAGTCTCTGGATGCTGCTCTTTGTCTGCTGACTCGTGGAAAGATTTTTGAAGTATAATATCTGCAGAACAATATTACTTGAATCCCTCTATTTTAGTGTCAAACGGCTTCCTGTTCCTTGTGTTAATCCTTCCAGGGAGTGGAGACATATTTCTCTCACTTTTCATGCAGATGTTCGCTGTGTTCAGTTCACTCATTTTGTGAGAAAAGGCTGAGATAACAAGAAGATAATTTCCACCTGCTGTTTAACAAGTGAAGCTAGAACATTGCAATACAAACACAGCCCCCCCTCCCCTCCCACCGTGTGTGTGTGTGTGTGTGTGTGTGTGTGTGTGTGTGTGTGTGTGTGGGG
>JAOVVB010233962.1:0-10037 GCA_028570985.1 Heterobranchus longifilis | reverse complement strand
TTGGACCCATCCGCCTCCCTTCCCACTAAACGGACTTACACGGTCTTTATAGTCACCTCACTTCCGGAGCATCTAATATTGACGTGGATGGGTTTACAGTTGAAAGCCCGGTGCAGCTATGGGGTAAAATGACTTAACCAGTTGTCGTGTTGTTCATACACCATTTCGTGAGACCAGGCTGTTTTTTTTTAGCCTCAGCGGAAACAAGCTGACAATATGACAAACTTGTTAGCAAACATGGCTAATTTAGCAGCAGATACAGAGCAACATTATCATTCATTTGGAGTCGTGTATCTTTCCCCCGATGGATGTAAGTCCAGTACTCTTTTAGCTCTGTTTTTGTTCTCCACCAGCTCTTGAGAGAAATATCTGTCTCTTTAGCTGCCAAATGCTCCACTATGTTCGCCAGCTAACTGTCTGTCTGCTGTCTGGTGCTGAGCAGTGTACAGTGGGTTTTTAGGACTGTTCAATATTTATTTCATACACACAAAACCATTATTAAAAGAAGCTGTTATGGCTCATTTCCCCTGTCAGTGAGCGTTGTTTCAAAGTCTTGGTGGTTTAGCCACGGAGCTGTGAGCCAAATCAACAAACTGTCCCACTGAGGCCGCCGATGTCAAACCCCAAACACACCACCGCTCTCCTCCCCTGACCACAACTCCCAGCTGCCCCCACACCACTCACACACAAATAAGATCCATAAGTCCTACAATTCATAATCCAGGTAACAGTTTGGCCCTTAACACTCACCACAGTCCCACAAACAAACACCAGCACATCCCTCCTCCCTGGGCAGTACAGGAGAGCCACTGGTGTGATTGCATTATTGATCGCCCTGGATATGTTTTTTTTTTCTTCCTTCTTAAAAGCATTTAGCAATCTGGCAATTAGTTAGAGCTTAATGTAGGATGTCAAAACAGTGCTATTGATCCAGCGGGGCAAGGAGGAAAGATTGATCAGTCAACTCATTACGTTGCTGGCGCTGCCTCGTCATAAACACTCCAGATGAGACTCCATCAAAAGCCCATCCCTTGTTCATGTCTCTCTCTCTCTCTCTCTCTCTCTCTCTCTCTCATCAGACTCCCCAGTGTTTTCTGTTGTTGGCTCCTGATGCTTGATTGCACTGTCTGCACCTGGTTTGAATTCGGTCTCATTTTTTACCCTGCTTATTATTGCTCTCTTGCTATTTGTCCTTTGTTCTATTGATTGTTTTTTTTTACTATCTTTTTTGTATTTATTGTAACCTATTAGCAAACAACTTATTACCATCTTTTCTCCCAGTAGGCTATTCCAGTTTCTACCCTCTATCTCTTTTTACATTATGTTTCTTTCTCTGTTTCCACCAGAACGCTCAGTATACAACAAGAAATATACAAGCCAGTATCATTAAAATCTCAGAAAGGGCAAATTAAGCTGATTTATTTTAGTTTGCGTCACTTACATCAATTCATTAGTCAATCATATGAAAATCAGGCAGTTGCAGACACACTTGATTCAATTTGCAGAAACACGTGGCTCAGAAGTCGTATTGTTCAGTGAACAGACACTAAGCTCATTAAAGGTGATACACGCTGCAAAATAATGAGGGCTGGCATTTATCAAGCACCTCACTGTTTGAATTTTGATTAAAGTAGTTTTTTTCTTTTCACATCAGTACAATTAAATATTCAGCAGATCTCTACAGAAAAGATTGATGTGATCAGAAAACAGATGACACTGTGCTCTATGGACTTGAGAAATTAGACAAAATTAGTTTTCTTAGTTAAACGTGCAATATGTATTTTTCTGCCACTCTATCAAAACGATAACAAGAAGACAGAGAGAAATCCTTCATTCGGTTAAAATATATACTTTAAAACGACCAAGATCTAAAAAGTGTATCATAAAAATGAAACAATAAAAAGTGAATTTATGATCAGGAGTCTGCGACCAAAAGACACAGACTGAGTACCAAGACTATAACACTCAAACATTTAAGCCAACATAATGCTCGGAAATAAATACAGAAATGTGAACATCTGCAATCCCACAACAACTGAGTAAAAGCCATGTAATAATGAAGATCATGTGACTGAAAACTCCAGATCGGCTACTAAATAAACCTTGAGTTGTCACAGTCTCCTCTCAAACCACATTCTCTATTCAGGTCCCTTTGTTGCAAATTTCTATCTGTCCACCAGGTGTCCTCAGACTTTCCCTGACTGCCCCACCCACCTCATCACCTGACTGCCCCACCCATCTCGTCACCTGACTGCCCCACCTGTTCCTACTTCCTCATCAGCCCTGCAGATATTTAATCAGTCCTTTCCCATCCATTCCCTCCCAGTTTGTCAAAGTTGCTTTCTTGTTTCTTATCATTTGCTTTCACGCCTCTGATCCCAGTACCTTGTAATCCTGTTACCTGGAACTTTTACCTGCCTGGCCTCCTGCTTGTTTTTGGACTTTGCCTCTCTGGATTCATTTACCTGTTAGGACTGCCTTCCCAGTTTTGACCCTTTCCTGCCTCACGATTCCTGCATCCTGCATTTCCTGAATCGTGACATGAGGTAAGATTTGTCAAATGTTGTATCTGAATAACAACCTCTACTGTCAAGAAATGGGTCTCCCCCTAAAATCAAAACTGTCTTCATGCTAAGCTAACTAAATGCCTCCTGGCTTCAGCTCTGCAGTCCGAACACACAGACATATGATCGATATCAAATGAAGTTTATTTATACAGCACGTTGAGCAAAGTGCTGTAGAATTTAACGTGAACAACACAACAATAGCGAGTAAAACCACTAAGCAATCAAAGGCCAACGAAAATATGTAGCCGACGTCTTGAGTTTTGTCTTTAAATCAATCATTCAATGGAAGGGGAACATTTAATCGAAAGCGGATGGTTATTCCAAAGCTTTTGAGCTTTTGGAGCTGCCTCAATCGTGAACAGTTAAAAGCATTTTTTTTTCTGAGGATCTAACAAGAGAGCAGGCAGAGACGGTGGAGGGGCCTTTATTTGTTGTAATGGAAATAAAAAAGTAAAATTTCAGAATATTATGCTTTCTTGTAGTACTTGAACGTTGAAGTGGCCCTCCTATGAGATGACAATACAAGCAGTTAATTTGAGTTTGAGACCCTTGCTTTAAAGATTGTATAGATATTGTACATGTTACTGTACATTAGAAAACCTCCCTTTGCATCTACTCCTGAACCTTTTGACTCATGGCTCCTCGTGTAATAGCGTGATTTGTGTTGTTTTTGTCTCGGCTCTCCGTCTTTCCTGTATGTGCTATTGTTGTTTTCCTGAGTGGGAAAAACAAATCGGAAGTGAGGAGAATAAGTGCATCATCAGGAGGGGTCGTGTAATATAACAGCTGTGGCTGATGGACTTTGAGATTCACCTCATTTTCCATTTGTCTCTCCAGTCTATTCTGCCCTTTATCTCTGCTGCACTTTTGCTTGTTTTTAGTGTTTCACTTGATAACAGTTTTCAAATGGGATGTCAGCACATTTAGAGAGGAAAACAGCAGGAGCATAAAAGATAGCACCGAAGGTTTTTTGGATCAAGTCTAGACATCTGTTCTTACCAAAATCCTCCTATCTCCCTCTATTTGTCTTTCTCCTTCCATCTCTTTCTCTGTTTTTCTCTCACTCTATCTCCTCCTCGTCTTCTCCAGCCGGCACCGCCTCTTCCTCTCTCCGCCTGCTCGCCCTCCTCTTCCCATCTCCCCCTGTGCCCCAACAAGTGTCTTATATTTCCAATGATGATTTAGCTCATAAATCTTGATAAAGCCACTGGCTGTTCCGTTTCGGTGGAACAGGAAACTCTTGCAGGAGCAGGAGGAGACAGAAGTTGAGGAATGGCTCTCATTCACGAGGTTGTCCTGTTTTTCTGTGTTTTCCATTTTGATGGTGTCCTCTGGGAGAGAGCATGCTTGTATATTGAGAGCGCCTTTTTCATTGGAATTCACTGGAGGGATCTGCAGAGGTGTTGTTTGTAATCATATCTGTATTTGCTCAGCCACCCTAATATTCGTGTCCGTATCGAATCCTTTTAATTACTTCTAATCATTTTCCAGCCACCTCATGCATTTACCTGTAATAATTAAACAATCCAACAGAAAACCTGTGAAAAGGAAAATGTATCTCTGTTATGGCCTCAGCAGACTGGCAAGGGAACAGAAATCAAACCTGTCTCCTCAAAATTACATTTATAAATTTGTTTTGCAGGAAGGTTTGTAGTTTCTGCCACGATTATGTTCAGTTGCAGCAACCTTTTTTTTTTTTTCTCGAGTAAAGGAACCAAGTATTAGGGAGGTACAAAGAACAAAACGTCACCAGAGACCAGAGTTTGCAGGACTGCACAACTGAAGTAACAACTGTCTGGCAATATCTTTTTGTATGCCTGGAAGCAAAGAGAGGTTTGTGTGTCAATTTGGTCCAAAGATTCACTCCTATCTTTGGAGGACAAAGACTAGCCGCCAGTCCTATTCTCAGTGTTTTTCCTGACACGTCGGGTTAGTTTTACCAATATCACATCCACCAGATCAGAGATGCAGAACTCCCATCCAACTGAAAAATTCCACAACTCATGTTTAGGTGGTCTTCATTAATTCCCCTTTGGCATATTTACATTATGGGTGTTCTGCAACTAGATATCCGTAATCATGCATTACTAATTAAACAGCATTTTAGTCTTACAATAACATCCGCAAATTTCTCTGAGCCCATACACATCATGTTAGCACCCATACGATGAACTTAATTTTGACATGAGGTCAAGTCTGACTATCCTGCAGCACAGCATATCTGTTTCCCCTGTAAGCAACTCTTCTCAGTTCCAAGGAGCCTTCCCTTATTAGTCTTGCTCATCCCACTGATTACTGTAGCAAGTGGGGAGCGAATAAACTGTAAGTCTTAGCAGTCGACAGGATGTGACCCAAGAGGTCACTCAGCAGTGCTGCAGAAAGTTCACACATGAGCCCTTACAATGTTTCATACACAGTATATAATACTTAACATTAGCAAAATATTATGTTTAAAGGCCCTACGAGGGACTTTCATTTTTGTGCTATTTTAGCGGCCCCTTCGGACAATGCTGTGTCTTCATAATAATAAGCCAACAGCAAGATATATCTGTGTAGGAAGGCTGAATGAATTACAATTCATCTGACCTCAAAATGAATGAGAATGTGAATAACTCTGTTATGGTAACATGTAGCAGTATGTTAGCTAACGTTACCAGCTCAAGTATTCAGAGGAGGCAACTTCAGAGAACGTAAATTCATATGTTGATGTACAACCACATCTCACAATGCATTTCATAAATAAAATAATAATACATACCTGTCGAGGAGGAGGAGGAGGGCCAATTCAGCATCATTGTTAATTCTTTCAGATCCCGTTAGTGACCAAGGTTGACTTTTCGCCCATGCTCGATCACTTTCCCTTTCAGTTTTTCTATTTATAGAAAAATATAAAATGACTAGAAAATATATTCTGGCCTTTTGGTGATGAGATCCTTTTCTGGGAATCACCACAAATGCCAGGGGGGGGGGGGGGAAGCAGAAATACACCTCTTCTTCTGAACACAAAAAAGAAAAAAAAACAGTCAAGATATTTTCAGTGGAATACAGTAAGGTTAAAAGAAAATAATAATATTCAGATGGAACAAAGCCTTATCATGTAAAACATGATCTGAGCTATTTGCAGCAGGGAACAACCATAAATCACTCGTATGCAAACAGACACGCACATTTGTGGGGGAACTCATCCAAATACACACTCCTCCCTGTGGTGTCGATGATGTCACCACGCAGGTGCAGCAGTGAGGGATTAACCACTAATGACTGCCTGTCATTCCCTTAAAAATCTCTAATTGGTCCATGTCATTATGAGGCCGCCTTTGCTCGCCTCGTCTTTGTCTCACTGAACCATTGTTCTGTCTCGCGTTGTCTCTCTCTCCGCCTATGTTTCTGCAATAATGACACATTTTCTCGGAGCAACAGTTGCTCTTCCCTGCTGCTTTTTAGATCTTCTGGGATGAGGCCACTGCTAATGGTATGGTATTAAGGCAGAGGCAGCATTACCGAGGCTTTGATGTACAGCACGCTTCATAGAGACACTAAGCTCGGGGTGGCGGCCATTGTTTCCTTGGCTGCAAAAAGGTTGAAAGATGCTGAGATGTTGGGATTCAGTCACTCAGGTCAGGTGACACATCACCTTGTTGGATGTTTCTCCGCTCATTTAACAGGCGTTGTCAGGCTTTGAACTCCATCTTGAATGTTTTCTTCAGGTACAATTTTTCTGGTAGAGGAAGCTTTTCTGCTGTTACAATGCAAGGTCCATTGAAACAACTCTTACATTTTTTCGTGACAAAAGCATTTCTCCCAAATTTTCCCCATCTTTTTTTTTTTTTAATCATGAAAAGGTCATGAAAAGTTGTTTTTTCTCCTCATTATTTCTGTACTAGAGGTTCTTCTTTTTTTTTTCTTTCTTTTTTCCAGCCAAGGACCCCTTACAAAGATAGAGAATATACCGGGGATCCCCCCTTTAATTTGACGGAATAATTTGACGTAGCCTGATTTTTACACTTCAATAGTCTTAGTTGTGTGAAAGAACATCACAGGAGAAATGTAGTAGAGGTTTTAGATGTGTATTAAACATATTAGCAGATTCCAAGACTTTAGCATATACATTTGTGAGATTAGAACATAATATATGAACTATTATACATTTTAAAAATGTACTTATTGAACTATGAAACTTTTTGTAATAAAATAAATTATTATTTGCTTGTTCAAAAGTATCTCGTCCAGGATATCACATCATCATCATCATCATCATCATCATGTCAGACTGTGTCAGCTTCCCTCCTGGCTGCTCAGAAATGTCTCTGCACCAGCTGTCCTTCTGTCATGACCTTGTTGATGATAATGACAATGTTGACTTTGATGGCGCTCAGCTGAGCATTGTTATTGTGTTTATTCTGTCTAGATTGTTTATGTTCCATTTAGTTATCAGTGTTTATTCTTTGTTTACCTGCTGGAGGCTGCCCATCCTGATCCCTGTCACTGAAGCCCAGTTTCTCTCTCTTTTTTGAGGTTTCGGAGGAGTACATCTGCTTCTCTCATTGGTTTGGGCGGCCATACACACTTATACTTTACATGTTGGTGTTTAAGATGGCGGGGAGGTACAAATGTTTTTCGGTAGTATTAATGTTAGCACCAGCGAGAGGAAGAGACAGCGGCTGTGTTGACAGTGTTGTTGTTTTAAATGATATGCATGCATTTATGTTGTTGACTTGCAGTGACAGGATTACTAACAAGTGAGGTTTGAGTTTCAGGTGTGAACTTAGAAATGTTTCAGAAAAAACCCGGCCCGACAGACGTAGGGCATTTGGAATGAAAATGGGCGTGGCAATCAATCGTTTTATCCCGTGTAGTAGGCTAGTGCATCATAGTGGATGACAACTGCCACTGCATCTGGGACGCCTCATGGCGTCATGAAGAAAAAAAAAGACTAGCATGTCGAGTATGACAAATTCCACAGCGCGTTCCGTGACATTGACCAATAGGAGCACAAATCGTTCATCCGCACACAACCGTAAACATGGCGGAGCAAAAGAGGAATGATGTTGTTGGTGCTGCTAGGTGGAACTGTGAAACAGAGGAAAGTTTTCAAGAGTTTTCTTTCTCTTTTTAAGGTTTTCCGAACACAAGACAGCCAGTTCCCAGAAGTCGGTCCCTTAAACCTCCTTCACAACGTTATCACGCAGGTTGTGAAAGACTGCAAGCTATAATTAGTCAAGGGCCAATGTGTAGTCTGTCATGTCTCTCGGCCAAGTCACGGCACAAGTCACACAGTGACTGTCTTAAGAGACAAAAATATTGTGTAGTCTGTTTGAGCTTCTCTGTGCACAACGATGTATTGTGCAGAGTTTGACACTACAAGGTTTTTAATATACTTGCTATTTGACCATCTGTTTGCGTAGATGTTGCGTCGTGTTAATTTTGGAGTACGTACACAATGAACAGACAAAACAGACGCAGAATACGTGAGGCAGCGTCATGCGTTCACGTATTTAAAAGCAAGTATAGCTCCGGCTTAAATCTCAGTTTAAGACGTGAATGTACAATTTGTGACAACCAGTTTGGAAGCCAATCGTGGTTCAATATGCAGCTTACACGTCTGAAACCTCCAGTGTATCTACACTCAGAATAGACTTTTCAGTGAAGCAGGAGACATCTTGTGTTCAGCAAACTTTTGAAATGACAACTCTTCGCATAATCATAGATTCAGAATTTTTCAATGAGGGAAATGTGGAAAAAGTCATATCACACTTTTTTATTCAAACAGAACATTTTTATATTCCTGAAAATGTCTAGAGGGGATGTTTAATGATCTGGAGCCGAATACACAGTCAAGCTCAGGCCACTGAATCCCAAACCTCAGCCTTTACAGACTGCCAAAACAATCTGCCAAAAAGCACATTAGTATTACTTGAAGGCAATCAGTTTTAAACTAATTAAAATCGCTAAAGGAAATTCCTTTTACTCTTGTGGAGTCCTCTGGTCTCGCCTAAAGTAGCCTGCCTTTTTCTTTCCATTTTAGACACACTTATTGAGGTTAAGCATGTATTAATTGAGATCAAGGGTGTATTAATACAGTCTTCAGGCAGACAGCAGGGGAGGTGTTGTGACAACGATGTTTAGCTGGATTTAAAAGTCAGGACATTTCGCTCACACAATTTCTGCAATTGAACTTCTTCAGCGTTTGTCTTAGCAAGACGTAGAGTAGATCAGTTTTACAGCCTCTCTCATCCTAACTACTCTGTGTGTGTGTGTGAGTGTGTGCGTGAGTGCCTGAGTGCGTGCTTGCGTGCATGTGTGGTGTGTATGTCCGTTGATTAAAAGTGTTATTTATGAGGTTGAAGTGCTGAGTACAGGGATTCTCCACTGTACACTGAGGAAAGCACTACTACCACTTGCTTTCTTACCACTCATACAAACACACACATCCACTATGCTGAGTCTAGGTACTTTCCCTGAAACACACACACACACACACATGTGCATGCATGCACACGCACACACACACACACACACACACACACGCACACGCACGCATGCGCGCGCGCGCACACACACCTAACACCAAGGTGGATTTTGTGCCGCCTCGTGCATTTCTCATTTCCTTTCCAATGACGTTTTTATTAAAAGATAAATTGTAGACAGTGCTCTGTGTAAAAGGAACATATTAATTCAGCTGTTGCTTAATTGCATCAGGGATTTAGACATACTCTCCTGTCCAATTTACATTGTACAATTCCCTGCAAAAGCTCTCAGTCTGCTCCTAATCTGCAAACCAAGTGTTTTGTTTCTTAAAAGACACTGGATTTATACTGGGATTACTAGAATGGGAAAGATTTGGCATCACTCAAACACTCCAGTTCTATCGCTGAATTCAATTTAGCATATTTTTCTGTTTCTCACACACCGCCCTGAGCATTCCTGAGTACTTCTTCTGTTTCTTACAAAGCCCCTCACTTTATTTTTTCTTTCCCTCCCTTTTTGCTGTGTGTGTGTGTGTGTGTGCATGTGCGTGCGTGCATGCATGCGTGCGTGTCTCTCTCTCTAAAGCCCCTTTCACACATGCACTGCAACCCTGAACTTAGACATTACCCAGAAGAGTTGTATGTGAGAACGCAAATCACAGAATCAGCTGATAGCTCCCTAGTACAAAGTCTTTGTAATGTATGATTGAGCCCATGTGTGAATAGAGGGTGAAGAATTAGGGTGAATTACACAAAGACACCAACAAAAACTGGAAAAAAGAACTTCTGTCGGTAAGAGCCAAAATCGTCAGAACGGCAAGAGGTTCGGTTGTTTATTACCAAATTACTCGTCTCGTGTAGCCAGATCTATCTTCACAGCGCTGTGTACATGCTGGGGGAAAGTCTGGATTGAATGCACTTTCACTCCTGGATTGGGAAAAAACTCCCAGGCTTGTTTGTATGTCCTTAAACCAATCACAATCGTCCTGGGCGGTGCCACACC
>JAOVVB010233961.1:0-10037 GCA_028570985.1 Heterobranchus longifilis | reverse complement strand
ATTGGTAAGTGCTGCTATACCCTGACAGCGAGAGACGCACACCCGGAAACCCCGACCAATCAGAGCAGATTGGGCTTTTTCAGGAGGGGGGGCTTAAAGAGTCAGGCGCTCCAATGGAGCATTTCAGACAGAGGGTGAATACCATACAGGTGCTGCAGCTGTGGGCAGTATGAGAAAAATAATGTTTTTTGAACATGGAAACATGTTCTGATAGAAACCCCAAAACACCAAAAGTATAAACCTGAAAATGAGCATAATATGTCTAATTTAAAGGTTTTTTTTAAATTTTTAAATCCAGATTTCATTTAGACCAGTGGTTCTTAAAGTGGGGTCCGGGGACCCCCAGGGGTCCTTGAGGGGGTTCCAGGGGTCCCCAGCAAAAGGTGAATAATTTATTTTCACCATAACTCCATAAGTAACAATGACAATGTATGACTATTTTGGTCATGGGTTTCTTACACTTTCTGTAATAAAAAATCTAAAAGCAAGAATCCTGTCAGATGGGAGACTCTGGGACACAATCTTATCAAATGGGGGTCTGTGGTCTAATCTGTGTCAGTTTAGGGGTCCTTGACATGAAAAAGTTTGAGAACCACTGATTTAGACTGCATATACTATACATATAATGCAGTATTCCTGTATTTTGCTTGTTTTTCTCTCTTAATTGCAATGTTTCACAGTGATCCTGTGGTGATTTAGCACCAACATTGGAAATGTTTTTTTTTCCTCTTAGCCCTCCGCTATGACATTTGTTCAATAGCAAGTGAAGTTACAAACTTCTACAGTTATGTCTGGAAATTGATTGGACGGCTTGGCCGTTTTGTAACAAACAGAATAATTCTTTATTGTCCTCTATAGAGGAAATCTGCCACACGTGTCATCAATGTGTAGCTACGATGTAACCTTCCGTAGAATGCAAGTTTGAAAAGATTGCTATTTTCATAAGAAAATGTTTTCACTAATGAGGCAGTTCACTCCAATCTGAGGTGTTTCTGATTCTCAGTATGAGAGGGTTATTTGCAATGGAAGCTTAACTCACTTCTGAGCTTTACAACACAACACAATAGTGAGTTTGACAGCAAAAGCAAATTAGGCTTGGCAGCACACCTCTGATATCTTATTGGCAGGCTGCACTCTGTAATTGCTTGCTTAGGTTTGCCACAAGGACATTGCTCTCCGTGTGTGTGCGTGTGCGTGTGCATGTGCGTGCACGCAAGTGTGTGTGTGTGTGTGTGTCATGTGCACACATACAGTACACTGCTGTGTATGTTCTAATCCATCACTAAAATGTCAAACCTCTCCCCACTCATGGTCAGTGAAGTCGATTAGAGGTCCAGAGGTTTGTCTCCCACTGAGCTTTACTTTGAGGACTTTCCAACTCAAGGTTGATACCAATGATGGTTCCTAACATGGTGGCATCACATCCAAAACTTAAAGGAGAATTTCAATATTTTTCAACTTTATTTTCCCATCTTATTGTGTGTAAGTCAACAATTTGTGAAATGAGTCCGGTATTCAGCCGACAGCCGCGAACTGAGCTGCGATGTAATCAGGTCAATATGGCACCGTTAATGTACGTCCACTAAAAGTGCTTGTTTTTGCCACTGACAAGGCTCGGGTTGTTATTAGAAGTGTCTGACAAGTTGCTGTTATCCTGCCATGTGTGTACTGATGTCAGGTCAACACAGTAACTTTAGCTAATAACATTACCTCCGCTCTGTCTGCAGCTCCACTCTTGGAAAAGCATTTTTCTTGAGGAAAATGTGCTTTGGTTGAGGATTTCTTCTCCTCTTTGGCTGGCAGTAGTCATCACGGTAAAAAAAAAAAGGTCACTGCAGACCTGATGGTCTGAAGGAGGAGTGTATGGACTGGGGTGTTCGGATCCATTTGTAGCACGACGTTAGTCACAACTCCTCTGTCCGTATCCAACAAACAAAGACAGCGTCTATGAAAGCTGCACAATAGGGCTGTCAAAATTGGCCAAAAATGACATTCAATTATTCTTTCTAAAAAAAACACATAGGTTCGAACCTATTCAAATATCTTTTTTTGCGCATTACGTCCATAAAAGGGCAAATCAATACAGCGAGAGATATAGGTGTATTTATTTGAACATAAACATGTCTTTTAAAATATCTACATACCTACACTTTGCAAAATAAACTAATCAAATAATATAACTATACCTTAGTGGCAATCCTTACAGCGTCTTTGAAAGTGAAAGTAAATGTTATGTGTGTTAGCAACATTATCTCGCTGAGAAGTTTGAGGTATGCAGCCTGTCGACTGCAGCTTTTCATCTAACAGCTCTCTGTTTCTGCTCCTGACTGTTTACTCCCTGTAATATTACAAACTGATCCGCTGTCAAAAAATGCAGAAAATGTTCGTTGTTTTGTTTTGGAGACGCAAGTTAGCTGAAACGTCGTCGGTGTCGAGCTCACTGACAAACACATTGCATTTCCTGTGACGATTTCATAATAAAGGTCCACTCGTGTTTCGCCAGTTAATTACTATATTTTCATAATCGAAAATTAATTTTCAGAATCAAATATCTGTTTGTTTTTCTTTGACAGCCCTACTGCACAAAGTGTTGTGCGGCATTTTTTGGGGCACAATTCAGAAATGCACGTTATGTGGAAAAGATGAGCAGTACAACTCTTAACGTAACAACATGGGTAACTTTTACTTTTAGTTTTTCCACAACAACCTCGTACATGTGAATGTCCCAGAAAGCACATGTTAAGCCAACAGCTGTGAACATGTGTCGTAATAATGCAATCTTCCATCATGTGATAGGTCATGGATATAACGGTGCATTTGAAAATCTTTTAGATTAACAATAAGCAACGTTTTCTGTACTCCAACAAAACAAACTCTCCCTGCACTCCTCTCTCCTCCTGTCACTAACAGTCGCCTCTCGAGAGATTTCAGAACAAGACTTATCTTTCCATAATGTTGTCAGACACTGTAGACTGTACAGGAACAATCTGAGCATGTTGGTGGGAAAACATGCACTTTTAGTGGACGTACATTCACAGTGCTGTGTTGCCTCTTGCGATTACACTGCGGCTGTTGGCTGCTCTCACTCAGTACTCAACCAATTTAAAAAAATGTTGTTTCCATTAGTCACATACACACAAAAACATGGGGCAGTAGGGTTGAAAAATCCAGAAATTCCCCTTTAACTCACTATATTTCAGGTGGAAATTTAACCTAATGCATTTTTTATTTCACGTAATTGTATTGTTTCTTTTCCTGGAGCAAAATGACATAATTCATATATTTTCAGGGTAATTTATGTTCATTAGCTCGTTAGTGGCCAAAGGCAGGTTGACCTAAATAGAGCCGACTCATTTGAAAGCTGAAACTGAGCAATGGCTGACCACGAGGACCAAAGGTTGGACCAAAAGTAGGCCACGCTGCCGTGATGGAGAGAAGAACGAGGTCAGAAAACGGAGCGGAAGGTCAGACAATAAAGTAGGCAGCAAGACAGGGCTCAGGTTGGCCTTCGGCCGATCACTTTATGCAGAAATAGAGGACAAAGTGACCTAGAAGAAGACAGCACAAGAAGCAAAGAAGAGAGTTGACCCTGTTTAGAGGCGATGGAGACCGGAGGCTACTGTCAGACAGCAGAAATGGAGAGCTGTGGCCCCCAGGCGCTGGGCTTCTATCTCCTCTCAGAGCAGAAGAGCTGGGAGTTGTAAGAATTTCACTGTTTGGGAAAAAGGATCCATCGCTCCTCAAATTCAGTATCTGTTAAATGAAAGAACATTTCGCTGTGCGGCTTTGAGAGCAGCTGTTTGAAACGTTTATGCATGCGATTATATGTTGCTAAATAGAGTTTGAACAAAATTAAAAGTTGAAGCAAATCAGTAAAGGCAGTTCAATTACACTTTCACTGATTTAAGGAATTTGAAATAACTTTAATTAAACAAGACATTATAAGGCAGACTCAAATGACATGATTCAAGGCAATCTGGTAAAAATATAGATTTTAGCTAATTTGCTACTTGAAGAAAAGTATGACTTGTCCCATATTCTGCTCATTTTTAGGTTCATAATTGTATTTTGGGTTTCTACTAGAACATGGTTACATGCTTTAATGTTAAAAACACATTATTTTTTCTCATACTGCCTGTCTGAATACACCTGTATTCACCCTCTGTCTGAAAAGCTGTTTTAGCACCTGTGTCTTTAAGACCTCCTCCCGAACAAGCCTGGTCTGCACTGATTGGTCAGCGTTTCCGGGTCTTCTGCATCTGTGCTCTCAGCGTCTGCACCGTCATTGCAGCCGTGGAATGACTATAGCAGCACTTTCTACCTAAATATCTATAGTATAGTTGTGATATCACAACTCCACAGAGTCCTGACTGCTCTTTTAAAGGCACAGCTTCTGAATACAGACTGTGTGCATTTCTTTGTGGATTGAGCGTTTTGATACTTTCACAGTATTTGTGACCTGCTTTATAATTTAAAAAAAAAGACATGGAAATCTCACTTTTACAATATGACACCTTTAAGATTAAGTAGTCAACTAAATAGCTTGTGTATTAAGATTTTATATAATTTGTACTGTAACTTTAAGGCCAAGGCCAAAACACTTAGTTATTTTTCTGTTCAGTGCAATCCTGCTGAAAGAGACTGTGAGATTTAATTATATTGAAGTTACACTGCGTGTTTCTTGCCCCTCTCAGTAATACTTTGCAGAAAGTAGCTACAGATTACACATTTGGACCTTACACAAGCATGCACATATGAAACAAGAACATTATTTCCCAAAGAACCGAGAGGAAAAAATGGCCTTAAAAGATGGAGTGCTCCCCTGTTTCGGAGCGGGCAGCCTGTCGCCGCCTCCTCAGAGGGGCCGTTAAAGGTATTTTAGATCAAAGTCAAAGGCGAATAAAGACCTCGGCTCCACACTTTACTTCAATTTCCCCCACCTTACTGGAGCATTGTGCCTCTGCTGTTGAAGTGAATAAGGGATGGCTCTTTGCGCCGCTTCACACAGGAACGCATTCCTCTTTGACCCTCTCTATCTCTCCCTTTTCCCTCCATCTCTTATTTTCCTTCCGTCTCTCACTCTGCTACTCCCTTTCTCGCTCTGTCTGCTATCGGGCACAAAATTAGCTCACACTCCACCTTCTCCATCTGTTTCTACCGAGCGTACGCTCTCTGGCAGACCCCTCTGCCAGCTCGCAGACAGTATGCATGGTATGGATTCTGAGAAAATCCGCAGAAAACCTGTTGAAACGTGTGCAGTACATGTACAGTACTGAAGTGCAGGATGAACAGAGAGTTCTCTCAGCCTCCCTCTGGCCTCCTCTACCCCCCACCCCCCACCCCTCCTCCTCATCTCAACCTCTCATGTGTTGTGGCAGAGCCTTTTCATTAAGAAGCTCTGTGATTATTTTTAATGTGGGAGTGTGCGTCCGGCAGTATCCCTTCCCTCCTAATGAAGCTCAGTTCTGGACCTTAAAGGCAGACTGGAATTAAAAGTAGCTTTTCAAGTTCTTACTTATCCTCGGCCCTTGCATTAAATCGTCTGCTTTCTTTCTATCTTTGCAAGCTATCAAAAATACTTTCCTTTTTTGTAATATACATTTGGATATTCAAATGGGATTTGGGCAACAAGCCAATCCTTCCCATCGTATTTAACTACACTTGACTCTAAATGATTGACAGAATATGAATCAGCTGTGATGTTGGTGATTTATTTGACAGAACTGTACTTTGCCATGTTCTTAAGGGCTTGAGTTGCAATGGTATTTTCTCGTTATGATAACTGTCTCAGAAAATATCAGGGTATTAAATTATTATTAATATTATCAGTTACAATAGCCTTTAAGGGAATGCAAACAGAACAAACACTATTATAATTGAAAAACCATGTGTAAAAAGTCTCTCTTTTTAAAATAGATACAATAAATGAAATACATTTTTCAGTACCATAGATGAGGAAATGTGCATGCTATGATAACCTCAATTTTCATACCACGGTATACTGAGAAACCGTTGTATCGCTGCAACACTAGTTATGGCTGGGCGATATGGAGAAAATCAAATTTCACAATATTTTGGACCAAATACCTTGATATCGATATTCTGAAAATAGTGTAACGTTGACTATTGGTGCTTTCATAAAATATTTACACACTGAGATTTTTGATAAATAATGACATCGCTTTACTGTGATGCAGCCTTTAAAACCAGGAAAAGACAACACTTATGTCATATTATGATATCCAATGTCTAAGACGATATCTAGTCTCATCACGATATCGATATAATATCGATATATTGCCCAGCCCTATTCTGTGTTTGATATTATTGTTAATCAAATCTCGTTTTTGGACTGTTGGCCAGACAAAACAAGCAATTTGAAGACATCACTGTGGGCTGGGACATTGCGATGCATATTTTGCACTATTTTCAGACCTTTCATGTATAAAATAACCCACAAATGAATCTATAAGAAAAATATCATAGATCAGATGTATGTGTTTGGATGTCAGTTGGCATAAAGTTTTTGTACACTTCCAAAAGTGCTGCTGTTGTAGTTTAAGTGACTGGAATTTATTCATTTCTCCCTCCTCTTCTGCGCTCTTATACAACAACGTGGGCGAGAGAAGTGATGATGGAATCAAGGTGACGCAGAATCACTGTGGTTCTTCAGAGACTCCACGATTGATTAGAGCTCAAATAATTAACCTATTAGTTGATTTAAAAAAAATACTTTTGATAATCAATTTTAAAGGTCCTATATTCTGCTCATTTTCAGGTTCATACTTGTATTTTGGGTTTCTACTAGAACATGTTTACATGATTTAATGTTCAAAAAACACATTATTTTTTATTTCTTTCTGAATATACCTGTATTCACCCTCTGTCTGAAATGCACCCGTCTCTTTAAACCCCCCTCCCGAAAAAGCCCAGTCTTCTCTGATTGGTCAGTGTTTCTGGGTCTTCCACATCTGCACTCTCAGTGTCTCTGCACCGAAATAGCTGCACTTTCTACCTATATATAGTATAGTTGTGACATCACAAACTTACGAAAGTTCTGACGGCTCGTTTAAAGGCACGGTTTCTGTGTATTTCTCCGTGGATTGATACTTTCACAGTATTTATACAGCACCTAGACCTGCTTTATAATTAATAAAAAAAGACATGGAAATCTCACTTTTTAATATGCGGGACCTTTAAGTCTTTTCTTGAATAAATTCCTATTTCCTACTTCCTTTTATATCATTGAAAATGTAATACCTTTGCACAATAAATCTTTTTTTTTTATCGCCATTGCAACATCAACATGCGCCATAAACAACTCGCAAAAGACACTCAGGGATTTTTGGAGTTTAATAGTGTAACACTACACTTTAAAATGTCAATGCAAATCGTTCTTTTTTTTTCTTAAAGGTGCCTTTTGTGTAAAATAATAATGGAAAATAATGCTGGAAAGCAATTTCCTTTATTTTTTTTTTTAAATCAACAAGCAATTTGTTGTATTTTAGCAGTATACTGAAAGCAGCAGAAAGGCAGAACTGAGAACACTTTAATATCTGTTTATTTATCACGTTATCCAACAACATATTGCATATTTTCCTCATATCATGCAGCCCTACTTTGGGTTTTGGACTGTTGGTCAGGCAAAACAAACAGTATGAAAATTGTGCTTCTTTTTCGATCATTACACACGAAACATATAGTCAGCAGGAAAAAATATATATAAAGAGATGAATTTATAATTAAAATAATTGAAGTTGAAGCCCTGCTAAAGATGCTTTAACTGCTGTTTCAGTCTTTAGCTTAGATCTCTGTGGCTCAGATGCGCTCATAAAAGGCAGAGGCTCCAGAAATTGGACAATAAACTTTGACCTTTTTTTCCCTCTTTGATGTCAGCCTCCTCCTCGCCTTCTACCTCTGCATCTTTCTCTCTCATCTTCAGACTTTCACCTCCTGCGAGGAGCTCATATCTATAGATGGATATGTGCGCCGCTGCTGCTGCTATACCTCCCTGCTTGTACTTACGCCCCCCCACCCAACGCTTCCTGCCTGCCTGCCTGGCACAGCACCAGCCCACATCTGCAATGCTAATCTATAATTCTGTTTAATTAATGACCTGCCTTTCACTGATGGGGAGAAAGGCAGGAAGCTGATGTACGGTATCACAGTGCTGCCATTAGCTTTTTCGAGGAATTGTTAGAAGGTTTGAAAGTTCTGTAAACCGGTGTGCACGCCTGCTGCTTTTATGGGCTTAGGATTTTGACAGGCGCTCCTGCAGGTGTACCAGAGGTTTTTTAAGCATGTTTTTTTTTTTTTTTTTTTTTTTTTTCTCTCCACTGTTTTTTAAATTTTTTTTTTCATTTGAATAGCAATCAAAGCCTGGCATTTTTCTTCAGAAGGGCTGCTACTCCAGGCAGCCTCGGAGTTGTCACACAGCTTGTCAGTGCAGCTGTTCCCAGAGGCCACCCATGAAATGTACATCAGCCGACTTCACCGTTTCTGTTAAAAGACTAAAAGCTTGGTAGATTTGTCGAGAGAGCATGATGCCTTTCATGCCCCACCGATGTGTCATGTGAAACCCTCCCTCTCCGCTCCTTTTGCACAATTTCCCCCTGCCCTCCCACCTCACCACTACTGTTTAATTCCCCGCATGTCCTTTTTGTAACCTTGTGTTTTCTTTTTATTTTAACTCTCGCTCATCCTTTACCTCCGTCCATCCAGCCCTATCATGTCCGTGATGTGGAAAACACAGACGGAATTGTGCAATTTGATATTAAAATGTAATCTGCTGTAAAACACTGAATATCGGGGAGTTTTCCAAAATGTGGATGCAATTATACAAATCAGGGTTTTCCATTATAGGGCTGCAACTAACGATTATTTTCATTATCGATTAATCTGCGGGTCTTGATTAATTTGTTGGTCTATAAAATGTCAGAAAATAGTGTCAGTCCCAGTTCCTCAAAGTCTTTAAATGTCTTGTTTTGTCCAAAACCCAAAGATATTCAGTTTAATATGATATGAAACAGAGAAAAGCAGAACATTTCCATATTTGAGAGGCTGAAAATTGCATTTTCTGCCAATTTTGCATGAAAAATTCCTTTAAGGATTTATTGATTATCAAAATAGTTGGCTAATCACCGAATTAACTGGAAAAAAACCTCTGCTGCTATGTTTTGCTGTCATTTATGAGCACGCTGCTTCTGTCCCCTGCGATGGTGTTTCACCGAGGGCGGGGCTCAGCTCCTCCATACATGCACGCACGCACACGCACACACGTGCGTTATGTCGAAGAGGCTAAGTCGTCTAAAAAAATGTGGAATTTAACACCAACAGCTACATTTAGAGCAGGGAAATATCCAAATGGTTACTATGATTCAGGAGAACAACTATTCTGTAAGTTTTGCCAACATTTATTTGTAAAGCCGGCATTTGTGGAAGACTTATGTGCGCATATTTTTAGTGGGTGTTTTGGGGGTGCTCCTCCAAAGAACATTTTACATTTTCTGAATTCAAATTCTGCAATTTCACAATTTTCATTTTGGTGCATTATTTTTCCCATATCTGTGTACAGAAATGTGGAAAAGCTGAAGCAGATACTAAACAACACCCAAACAGCTTAAAGATGTATATATATTTTTTTTTTCATTAAGGTTTTGCCCAAAACAGCTTGGGTCCTGCACCTAAGATTTCAAATGGTTGGGAAAACACTGAAAGCACAAAAAAAATTGAATAGAAAACACAGAGTTTGGGAAAAAAATGAAACAGAATCTGGAAAAAAAAAATAAATAAATCGAAACAGATGTCATAGGGCCCTAATCCTTCATGTTGCTTCATCTTGTCCAGGGGCCACAACCAGAGGATGGAGTTCCTGGGAGACTCCATCATGCAGCTGGTGGCCACAGAGTACCTCTTCATCCACTTCCCCGACCACCACGAAGGACATTTAACAGTAAGATCCTCACGCACACGCACACACACACACACACACACACACACACACACACACACACACACACACACACACACACACACAC